>OX453089.1:23503452-23763856 GCA_949708635.1 Hirtodrosophila cameraria
TCCACAACAGTTGCAAGTGACCAATGAGCATGCTGAGGCGCTGCGTGTGGACTTTAAGCTGTTGCCCGTTGTGCCCAATTCTGATGTGTTTAGCACCGATTACAATTCATACTTTTACAAGCACTAGATGGAAAACCCACAGCAAACTTAATCTTCAAGCACAATTGGTCTATCTATCGTCTAATGCATATTGACACGTTAATTAGCTAATCAATAACTGATTGCCACTCAAATTGTACCACACTAAAACGGCCGCTTTCATACATTCCAAGACATATTCCAACATACAACAACTACACACACAATGCATTTTCTTCTTTTTTTTTTTTGTTTTTATTTTTGTTCATAAAATTTAAAGTTATAGTTGTATATTCACATTTGATCTCTGCCAACATCTCTTACAAACACATAACAAAATATTAATATATACTTGTACATATTTTTAAAATTTATTTTAATGAAAAGCTTTACTTGTCCCAAACGAGTCATACAATGGCTAAAACTACCCTCTCAATTATTCAAATGCATATATATATATGTTATTAATTGTATGCAAGTTTGTCCCCATTTCCGATACCGATCCAAACATTCGAAATCAGAAAGCATATCTCTACTAAAATTCTGTGCTTTTGTCAAATAAGAAGGTATTCAAACTTACCTACTATATAAGAGGGCATAAAGATTAATATTTCTTTAGAAAAACAGGATTACAAGATCGAAAACAAATTGGAACGAAAAGTTCTCGGAGATGGGAACAGGTCTGATAAGCACAAAACAGAACTATACATATAAATCTGCTTACATATTTGCTTTATGGTTAATAAAAAAAAAGATTTTACGCATTTTTTGTGTCCTCCAGAGTGTGCAACAATAACGTCTGAAAATTATACGCATACAATACAGAGTGACAGAGCATATAGACAAAAAATCAAACAAATATAATATTAAATATACATACATACAAAATTGCTTAAATAGCAATAAAAAATATTTTAAAAAATACCTTCGCAATGCCAAAAAAAGGGCGCAGCATTGGCCCATTAAAATGCTTGAATAAATTAAAGTATTCTTTAAATATATTTTACACAAATATCGAAAAATATTAGTTACAAATTGAACACTCCTAAACCAAAGTATTTATTCCAATCGTTTTCTACAATGGTATTAAATATAGTAGTATAATTTTGTATAAATTTAGATATTTATATAATTTGCCATTAGTTCGGTTTAAATATCTTTAAAAACAAAATAATCTTTCATTAAAAAACTTTACTGACCGATTTTTCTTATGGCAGAATTAAGTTATAGTAACCCGATTCTGTTTAAATTTTGTCAACTTTAATAAAGCATATTGGGCCTTGCAATTATTGAGTTTTATTAAAGTATTCTTTAAATATTTCTGTAGTCAAAAACCAAGATATTGACCATTTATGGCAGTTATATCCGATCCAGCCGATTTCTAAATGTGTAATGCAAAATGTGCAAACTTTCAACATAACTGAAATTTGAGAGACTATTTTGCATAAAAATGAACATATATACTTAATGAAATCAGAATGCCTTCGACGATATTACTCTCTGCAAAAGTATAAGAAGAAAACAACTAAGGATATTGTAGTATAAGAAGAAAACAACAAAGGACATTGCTGTTGGATGCTCTCGATATACTCTTCTTTCACCCTCTTCTTGGAGTCGGAAGTGGGCGAAGAAATAATATCATTGGTAAATTCTGTCAAGTAAATTAAAAGTGGCCTTCATGGTGTATATACCAACATATATATCAAGTTTGGTATCCTTCTTGCTTTCTCAATACTCTGACTATCAAGTCCGTGTGCCTGTCTATATAAAATTGCTGTACCGTCAACTATAAGCGCACTTTAAATGACAAATCTTGACTTTTAGTACATTCATTAATTTACAATGATCAGATAATTATAATTATAATTAACAAAAAAGTACAACTTCATGAAGCAAAGAAATTTTCAATGAATGGTTACAAAGTATCTCCATTTCGACCACTTTTGACAAGAGTGATAAGTAATGGCATCTTTGCAGTTTCATTGCATTACAAGCTTCATAAACAATTTGCAATGCCCACTCTACTTTGGTTGTGAGAGGGTACAAAAAGCAGCGAAGCAATAAACATAAATTTACGGTGAGCGTAGCGACGTTAAATAAATAAAAGGACGCTAAAAAAGAAGGAGTTTGGTTATAACCGCAACGCAGTTGCCTGGAATCGGTTCACCTGGCCGTGCACTTTATGCCCAGATGGATGTACATAATACCATAATGGCTTCCTGGTGGACATTTTGTTCTGCCAGGTTTGTTTTAAATATTGCAGAATTGTATTAACGCCAGTCCACGGTAGCTGTGCCAAGCGAACTCTGCCTTGTGGTTTTTTGTGGCCCAATATTTTAGACGCCTGGTCGCATGATTTATGTGGCCAGCACTTTTAAGTGTTCTCCTCTATGTTAGCCACAGGAATAGGCAATTTTTTTGGAGCCAGCCCATTTTAGGCAACACTCAAATTGCAGTTGCCGTTGCAGCTGCTGCTTGCAGCATTGCGAATGTTGCCACATGCACTTTATGGCACCGGGCAACGGGGCGTGGCCGCAACACTGAGGGCGCTTCTTAGTCACCTTCGTATCTTGGCATGGCCAACTTTCGCTTCGTTCGACACGCGCGCCTAAAACTATGCTCATATTGATGGTGTGCTGCCTTGTGTGTGTGTGTGTGTGTGTTTGTATGTGTGAGCTATATACACACGCAGGCATTTAGCAGCGGCGACAAGTCGGCACCGAAAGTTACAACATTCCTGGCTATACATACATTAGGGGTATTCGTGATTAGGAATGACATATTAGAAAAAAGTAAACAGGACCTTGAAGTTATGAGCTGCTTATTAAAAAAAGGCTAAAACCGAACAAAATTGTTTGAAGCTACACTTAGAGAAAATATTAGTTACAGCTGAATTGACATTAATGGCTCCTGGTCACTTAAAAGTCTTAAAGACAGTAAAAGAAAGCTTGATTCAGCCTAAAATTTTAAGTGGCCTATTAAAAAATACCAGGAAAAATAAGTTAAAATTTGAATAACTAAAAATTAGTATAAATAGGCCTGTTGCCATTTTCGATTCCGATGAAAACATTCGGAATGGGTATTATTAGTTGTTCTGAATTCCGAATATCGATTCATAATATTAAAAATCAGCCTAAAATAAAGATTGGGGTTAAAATATCAATGAGCTACTCTTGGTTATTATTATACTAGATATATTATTAGTATTTTATTTTTTATTGCTGTATTGCCAGACAGCAGTTTATTTGTGTTTGTTGTATAAAAACAAAATGAGCTCCAAGTGTGGGTTGCTTCTGCGGTGAAGGCAGGAAACGTACGCGTGCCTCAAAAGATGATTCACCAGTTTGACTGCTGCTCCTGGTGACTTGGTAGGTGCCAGTTCAAGCAGCGCATATTACAACAACACACATGCAGACACAACCAACAACTTGGCACGAACATGCGCCTTTGTATGAGGACTCTTTGAATGAGTCATCCCGTTGCTTGTGTGTTCACTGTGAACTGTGAACTGTGCTGTTTTGTGTATATGTATGTGTAAGTGTTTGTGTGTGTCTGTGTTGTTTTTTGAGTGGAACTGGCGCTGTTTCTTTTGCTTCTTACTCGCACTGCGCTTATTAAATAACAAAATCGTATTTGGTTTATGTACTAGACTTAATGGACAACACAGACATCGCCATTGCTTCTTGCTGTGCGCCCTAAGGCGTTATGAGTGGGAGTGGGAGTAGGGGCGTATATTTTGATTTTAGCTTAGTTAAGTGCTGCCAAAACACGCACTTCACTTTAATCGAATAACTCGAAAGCTTTAAATTAAAACAGAATTCAATTAAAAATACGCTTAAACGTGATTTTATAATGGCTTAAAGTCAGCGAACCCTTAATCCATACTCAAGCATGATGCTGCAAAATATTCGTTGTGTCCTTTGCATCCTAGCACATGAACTGTCATTGACATTGACGCAAACAACAAATGTGTACCAATTGGAATGGGCATGTGAATGTGCTTCAAGTCAACGGCAAGGCACTGAAAAGTACGTCAACGACCCGTCCACAAGCTCCTCCTTCCCGCTGCTCCTACTGCAGCTCCCCTTTGCAACGTGATTTCTTACGCTGCTGTGTATTTAAAAATTCGATATTATTTGGGTTGGTTACCGCCTGACGTTCGTTCGCGTGTGCTGCGTTTTCTACTGCGCAGCAATAGCAATTTCCAGCTAACCCCAAGTTCAGCAATTTACACACATGTCAAAAGCACCCACGCACAATCCTTGGACACGATATCATGTGGAACGAGAGTTTCTAAAGAGTTTTCTTTTATGCGTGGGCATTGCGATTTTTAGATGAGTTGTCGTTGACTCTGTGGATGTCATTTTGCAGCAAATACGCAACAATTTTGTTGTATTTTGTAAAGTGATGCTCTTTAATCTTTTGTCTTCCGTCCATGAAATCAACTTACAAATCAACTTATCGGACTAAGCAGAATGTATTTCTCTTATATTGCTGCTACTCACTTGCATAATCTTAAAGTTTTTTATATCGTATACCGTCTCCTTAACTTTAACATATAAAAACAAGTAAGAACGTTGCAGTCGGATGCACCCGACTGCGATATACTCTTTTTTTCGCCTCTTTGCGGAGTCAGTGGGCAATTGGTGCTATTTATCCGATGGTTATGAAATTTACACATCCGATCAACAGTGATTAAACATATATGTGTACCAAAAATCAAAGCTTTATCTTTAAAATTGTGGCTGTGGGAGTTTTTTGCGATTTGCATGGTGCGGGAGGGGGGGGGATGCATTCGAAATTTGAAATAAACTTGATCTGCGTATGGTATACAGGAACCTACATGCCAAGTTTGGTGTCTCTAGCTCTTGTAGTCTCCGAGATCTGTGTGTTCATACGGACAGACGGACAGACAGACGGACATTACTAATTCGTCTCGGCTGTTGATGCTGATCAAGAATATATATGGTTTATGTAGTCGGAAATACCTCTTTCTGCCTGTTACACACATTTGCATTACTTTATAACTCCCTTTTTTCCATTTTTAATGAGAACAGGGAGTAATAACTTTTGAATCAATGTTGAAAAATTGTATATCAATATATTGAACACTTTTCATGTGAACAGAGTATTCATTCAGTATTTTATTTCAGCCAACTAATAACTTTACTTAAAAGATTATTCTGATTGTGCTTTAACTGCTAAATGCTTTGATTTTTGATTCTTATACACAATTCCATAAATTCTGTACAATTAAAAAAAAGAAAATTCATCATTGCATACAAAAACTTGAGGAGTGCCAGATATCAATCAACGCGCCAATGTTGTGGCCTAGTTTTATCAACCAAACAAACACTAATGACTAACTTTGTTTATGTGCGACTACCTTAAGGTGATTAGTTGGTTAAACCCATTAATCTGAGCTACAACTTGTAGTTTTCTTAACATCTAAGTACAGTTATTTCCGGTTTCTGTTAGCTAGTTTTTTGAGTATCTACTATCAAATGTAATTCATTGAGACACATTTTTTCAACTTACCTGACAATGTGAAACAAAAGAACTTTATAGTAGACTTAGTTGCCTCTAGTTGCCATACCATTTCTTATCGCATATGCTGCCAACGTAGACGCCAATTTCAATGTCAAAGCAATTACGTAGAAAACAATGAAACTACCAGGCAAATTCATAAAAAAATACTCATCCGTCCTGCGTCAGGCTGGCTCAAAGTACCCAACGACGGAGACTGCCATGTGATGAGAAATCAATAGAAAATTCATTTTACGTCATCGGGCTACTAGTTAAGCCGGCAGCGGAATAATAAGATTTCAGATAGTCGTAAATTAAGAACGCTGAAGTGAGCATACAGTGGCTGCCAGAATAAGTGTACCAGCATGACAGGTTGGCATAATGAAATTCTTAATGCGATATTTTGGACAGGCAATGCGTTTTGTTATTATTGCGCTGGCTCTTTATGAAATTTTTAGCATTGCTGTCATGCCAATGTTACCCCCAACTCCCAACCCCCAACCTTTTAAAACCCCACCAAATTTCGACGCATGCGCCTTGCTTGAGGGCTGGTCAGCTCCTGCTGTGGCTGGCTTTGTCAGCTTCGGTATCTTGGTAGCTCGTTAACTTGGCTCACTGCTTCGTCTAACCCCAACGGGTGCAGTTCATTTTGGTTTAAATCGCGCGCGTTTCCTGCCCGTTGGTTCGTTTGACCATCGATTTTGTGCAGAAAATCTAAAGGTTGTCCGTGGCAAAGAACTGTGCGTAAATTAAACAAAAAATGTAACACATCAAACTGAAACACTCAAAAATATATCAATTTTAGGCAGTTTGATGCCTTTGTTAACTAAAAAAAAAGCTACTTAGCTCAACTGTGTGAAAATTTTCGCTGTTATACAGAAGAAAGCGAAATACATACATATATATATTCAGATACATATATGTATACATATATATATATATATATATTGCGAACGTCACGAAAAGTTTAAGGCTACGCGAATGTGCGCATTTGGTTATTTATTGTTTTTTGCTTTATTGCTGACAACAATTTTGGTGCTTACAATCATATTTGCTACTTCCTCGAAAAGATCAATGATGGATAGCTTTATACTAGTTTTCAATTATACACAAAAAGAACAACATCAGGAGCCACTACAGCAACAACAACAAGAACAACAGGATTTACTACAGCAACAACAGCAGCTCTACAAGCCGAAATTATTTTGAGTTTTTGAAATTTTGTTGTGTTTAACCCACCCATCAATTGGTAAATGCTTCAAAAATATACTAAAAAAATATTTTGCAAAATTTCATCAATTCGCCAAGCTAACATTTCGAAATTCAGATGTCCACAAATTCATTTCTCATCGTGCTCTTATTTTTATATAATTTCTCAAGATACTTATTATTTTTCATATTTTCCAACAGTAGCTTCGAAAGTAATGTGCCTAGCTTTTGTGTAGAGTTTGTAAAATGTGTAGAATGTTTTCTCCATTCCGAAGGCAACATGGAAATTTATTAATAAAGGTCAAGACGACCAAAGCGAAGGATGTGCCAGGGGGGAGACCTTGCATGTGTGTGTATTGTGGCATGAGCTTGGAATTTAATAGTGTAGCTGTTGTAGCTTGAAGTGCTTGAAACCATAAAAGAACTACAATATGACGCACCGCAATAAAGAAGTAAAATGTGAAGGATTATATTCTTGTTGTACGTGTCTGAAGGACCCTTAGCACAACATACGGCCAGACGACTTTCAAAAGTTCAAGAACTGCCCATGAGACAAAGTTAAAGACCATTTATAGTTTGGCTACGTAGAATAATTTTATTGTAATTGGTGTTCTTTTTTTGATTAAAATTATATAATATAAGATGTATGCAACAACTAAAAGATACTTTAATTAAGCAAAATAGGGTAATGTTTCTGAAAGTAAGTTAGCTTAGAATTATTGGTACATATTGTTGATATAGTTTTAACAAAAAGTTTTAAAAAAAGTTGCAAATTTAGTAATCAAAAATTGTTTAAGTGTTTAGTTCTGAAATTAAATTATTCTCCATATATTATTTCAAGCTCATACAATTCGCGTCAGCAAACATAAAAACATTATAATTATAAACATTTCACAAATATTTTGCCAATGCTCTCACTCACTCTTACTGACTTTCACTCTCTCTTTTTGTGAGTCTTGCGTCTGCGCAATGTTTTCTTTGTAGACTTTTCCCAGACTTTTCGCAGTCATTTGTTGCATTTTTGGTTTGACAGCTACATCAAAAATATAAACAAAAGTCTATTCACCAGGTAAACAGAGAGAACTGAAAGAGCAACAGTGAGAGAGAGAGAGTGAGGGTGAGAAAGTGAGAGAGTGGAATTCTCTGAGAAGAATGCCTTGCAGCTGCGCATTATGCTTCTAGGCTAATTCATTGGAAGCGTTTTAAAGTATTTTCCCTTGTTCTGCGTCTCAATATTCTAGGACTTTACTGTGCGCGATTAAATGAAATTTGTTGGTCGTGTGAAAAACTGTGCGGACTAAAATATTGAAAATGTGCGCTATATAAACTTAAAATTGAATAAATTTATAAATAATAAAAAAGTTAATTTGCCAACAAATCCACTGAGTGTGTTATAAAGAAATATATAAACAATTGTTCATAATATGCAAGAATCGAAGGACTTCTCTTAAGTGATCAAGAAACTATATTCCAGGATTTCATTGGCACTTTATATAAAGGTAAAAATATATACAATTTCAATTGCAATTCAATTATATATATATATATATATATATATATATATATATATATATATATTTGATTATTGCCCTTTCTTATGTCTTTATCGGGTGTGAGGGATTTTCCTTTTTTTCGCTTTGTATTTGCTGATGACTCATTCGAGTGCCTGCCACTTGGCTGCGCTTTTATTGGAAGTGTGGATTGTGGAATTTTTCTAGTATGTACTCGTACATATGTATGCGTGTTTATGGGAGCGGGTCATGCAGCGTTACTAAAAGTCAGCAGGGTAGCAGGTTACACAAAACTATTGAAATAAATTCAAATTTTATTTTGTAAACTTGTAGGGTTTGAAAGCATTTTATTGGCTTATGTAAATTGTGTTTTCAGAACAGTGTATGAGTAAGAAGTAAATTTGTTAAATTTTAACTTAATAACAATAAAATTACTAGCTACTGTGTAATGCCTTCAGCTCTAAAGAAATAAATTATATTCATTTATAATTTTTTTTATTCAAAAGAATAAGAATAAGGTTGCTTGATTTCTTAATTTTGTAATCAAATATTTAAGCTATTGGATCCACTAAGTATGCAACAACTTTTATCGTCTAATAAAACAGTTATTCTAATTACTTATCATTAAATGAACAAACTATTTGCTATTTCAACATACAATTCCAGCGCGCTGGTCTCAACTTCTTTGCCCACTGCAATATTATAAATTTGATTCAATCCGCCAGCGATTTGTATGAGTCACAGTTGACACATACACTCAAACACACTCACACATATATGCAGGAAAAAGGAGTCTCACTCCTACACATCAACCCGGGCCAATTATAAAATGACGCTGTGGTTGCGACTGTGGCTTATTTATGGGCCAATTGCCATGCCACAACACACACACAAGTGGCTCGCATATCGTTTGCCAAGTTTTAATACATTTTTGTTGGCATTTTTTTCACTCCAGTTAACCGCAACCTAAGACAAGCCAAGCAGCTGCCGGTGCAGGGGCCACCAAAGAATTGCCCAAGATGTCGTCGGTTAAGGTAGCAGTGCGTGTGCGTCCGTTCAACTCGCGGGAGGTTGGACGGGAGTCGAAATGCATCATTGAGATGACTGGGGCCACAACGGGTAAGAATGCTACAAACTTACATTGTCAGAGCACAATAAGTAAAGTTTATTATACTGTTTTACAGCCATCACCAATCCGAAGGTGCCACCCAACACAAGCGAGTCTGTGAAACGCTTTAACTTTGATTACTCCTACTGGTCACATGACGTAAGTCGCAGACACACTGAGAATACACAACACTTTGTTCTTATACTCCCAACTATTTGCAGCCACGCGATGCTGACTTTTCCACACAATCCATGGTGTACAAGGACATTGGAGAGGAGATGTTGCAGCACTCCTTCGATGGCTACAATGTGTGCATCTTTGCCTACGGTCAGACGGGTGCTGGAAAGTCTTATACCATGATGGGCAGGCAGGAGGAGCAGCAAGAGGGCATTATACCCATGATATGCAAAGATCTATTCGGTCGCATTCAAGAAACCGAAAACGATAAGCTCAAATATTCAGTTGAGGTCTCCTTTATGGAAATCTACTGTGAACGGGTTAGAGATCTGTTGAATCCCAAGAACAAAGGCAACTTGAGAGTTCGTGAGCATCCGTTGCTGGGTCCATATGTGGAGGATCTTTCCAAGTTGGCTGTCACCGACTATCAGGACATACATGATCTCATTGACGAGGGTAACAAGGCACGGTAAGTAACCATAATCCTGCAGTCAATTCAATTCATCCATCAAATATCATTATCAATTCTGTGTTCCTTAGTACTGTGGCCGCCACCAACATGAACGAAACGAGCTCTCGCTCCCATGCGGTCTTCACTATCTTCTTTACACAGCGTCGTCATGATACCATGACCGATCTAATAACCGAGAAGGTATCCAAGATAAGCTTGGTTGACTTGGCTGGCTCAGAGCGCGCTGACTCTACTGGAGCTAAAGGAACTCGGTTGAAGGAGGGCGCCAACATCAACAAATCACTAACTACCTTGGGTAAAGTCATATCGGCTCTGGCGGAGGTTGTAAGTATTTAAATTGACATATTAAGGATAAATATATTAATTGTATTCTCTTTACTTGCAGTCTGTAAGTATTTCATTGCAAATACAACTGGCTCATTTCTAAACTCTCTAAAACTTCTTACAGGCCTCCAAAAAGAAGAACTCAAAGAAGGCCGACTTTATTCCGTATCGTGACTCGGCTTTGACCTGGTTACTGCGTGAGAATCTTGGCGGCAATTCCAAGACAGCCATGATAGCTGCCATATCTCCAGCCGACATTAACTATGATGAAACCCTTAGCACTTTACGGTAAGTTTTCAATTCTATGTAACTTAGTTATCAACCCTATAGCTGACTTATTGCAGCTATGCGGATCGTGCCAAGCAAATTGTCTGCAAGGCCGTTGTCAACGAGGATGCCAATGCCAAACTTATTCGCGAACTCAAAGAAGAGATACAAAAACTGCGTGATCTGCTCAAGGCCGAGGGCATTGAGGTGCAGGAGGGTAAGTTTATTAGCATATGCGTAGTTTATAAATATATAGCTGCTAAGTTCAGATCATTTATTAAGCTTAAAATTAAGCCCTTGACACTCCACAAATTACTTGCTACACTTGAAAAACAAAAGTAACAATAAGTTAGTTGTAGAAACTATTAGTAACTATTAGAGTAATGCTCGAGTACATAAAACCCCAAACCTATTTCATTTAGGACCCGATGGCAAAGTGGTGTGTGAGAAGCGAGATGCGAATAGTAAGTAAAGCCCAAAAACTTTGAGCTGTTCAACAAAAGGCTTCACTGCAATCAGGCAATGCAACTTATTGTATTATCTATTCGATATATAAATAACATTTTATATGTACTCATATATATTTTCATTACGAGTATAGTTAACCAACGGTTTTATCAACTGTATGTGTGTACTTATTTGTAATTTGTTGTAACGTCAACGCTTCTATAAACATAAATTCGCTTCAGGACAATTACATTACCATACCATAACTATATATTTATATCTATGATACTCAATGTTTAAGTCCTATTTATGTTGCGTTTTATTGTAATCAAATTAATACAGTGGGAGATTAGGTTGTTTTCTCCATCATACATAAGTTTGAGATCATTGCTGATCTTTCCAAATTTCTTCATGACGCTCCTTTTCTCCCACTGAATATGCATTTGTCAAGTTAAATTTATGTTGCCCAAACAAAAGAGTGGCACATACTCCTTGCAGTCCGCACTGCTCCTCCAGGCTAGCCGTGGACATGCCAGAGTAATGCAATATTGTGGACTGTAAAATAATAAAGATATTTGATTGGGCTAGTCCCAAGACTCACCAACAGAATCGGCAACGCTTTGTTTCACATATGAAAAAAATTTATCCATACCCAACTTAATATCAGCACGCTTATCACTGCGCTTTTGGCATAGCCACCTTAACTGTTTCACTGCTAACACATATCCAAATCTTGCAGAGGACGAGATTACCAAGTCTTCGGTGATTAAGTCGCCGGGACGCAATCGCAATGGATCTACCACAGAAATGGCCGTGGATCAGCTGCAGGCCAGCGAAAAACTCATTGCCGGTAAGTTTCAAGTTGGAAAAGACTTTTCGCTCACTAAATAATCCAAACACCCACTCAGAACTCAATGAGACCTGGGAGGAGAAACTGAAGCGCACAGAGGAGATACGATTGCAGCGCGAAGCCGTGTTTGCTGAGATGGGCGTGGCCGTTAAGGAGGATGGCATCACAGTCGGCGTTTTCTCACCCAAAAAGACACCACATCTGGTGAATCTTAATGAAGATCCAAATTTGTCCGAGTGTCTGCTCTACTACATTAAGGATGGCCTAACCCGCCTTGGCACACACGAGGCCAATGTTCCTCAGGATATTCAATTATCTGGCTCGCACATTCTTAAGGAGCACTGCACCTTTGAGAATCGCAATAGTACAGTGACTCTGTTGCCACACAAGGATGCCATCATCTTTATAAATGGGCGCAAGCTGGTAGAGCCTGAGGTGCTCAAGACTGGCTCTCGAGTTATTTTGGGCAAGAATCATGTATTTCGTTTTACCAATCCCGAGCAAGCTCGTGAACTGCGCGAAAAGATCACCGAGAACGAGGCAGAGAATGAGGTGGAAAAGGCAGACACACCGCAAGTTGATTGGAATTTTGCTCAGTGTGAGCTACTGGAGAAGCAGGGCATTGATCTAAAGGCTGAGATGAAAAAGCGTCTCGATAATTTGGAGGAGCAATACAAACGCGAAAAGCAGCAAGCCGATCAACAGTTCGAAGAGCAGCGCAAGTCATACGAGGCACGCATCGATGCTTTACAAAAACAGGTGGAAGAACAATCCATGACAATGTCCATGTATAGCAGCTACTCACCGGAAGACTTCCATCAGGAGGAAGATGTCTACAGTAAGCAAAAAATATTTATTGCTCAATAAATATGCTAAGTATCTATTAAACACAGCCAATCCAATGTACGAGTCCTGCTGGACAGCTCGAGAGGCAGGGCTAGCTGCTTGGGCATTCCGCAAGTGGCGCTATCATCAGTTTACATCACTCCGCGATGATCTCTGGGGTAATGCGATATTCCTCAAGGAGGCTAATGCTATATCTGTAGAGTTAAAGAAGAAGGTATTAAGTGTGTATGTCCGATTAGTACCCGATTTGATGCAGTTCATTTCTTTCTGGCAGGTGCAATTCCAGTTTACCCTCTTGACCGATACTTTGTACTCACCGCTGCCACCGGAGCTGGCCTCGAGCGTGGCACCATTGCAGCCAGAGGATGAGTATGGAGCACCACCAGTTTCCAAGACGCTGGTTGCCGTCGAGGTCACCGATACCAAGAACGGAGCTACACATTACTGGTCATTGGAAAAGCTACGGTAAGTGATGTGCCTCATGTTTTTAGCCTCAGCAGCTGTTGATCACATTCATTTTTATCTGCACTTTTGTTAAAAGTTAAATGAGTTAATTTGGTATTTTTATTTTTCGTTTCTGGCTCGTGCATGGTGGTTGAAGTTCTTGAATTCTAGTTTTCATAAAATAAAAGCTCTAGAACTGCTTAACTTGACACGCCGCTTCAAACGCTGGCGTTTTTCGAAATTCACCGCCACCATTTACGCCTCAAATCTCATCGACATTGCCATACACAAATCATAAAGCTAGTTAGGCTTTAACAAATGCTGATTTGTAATTTTTTGGTTCTCTTACAACCCGACCAAATTGTATTACTCCCGTTTCCCTTCCCGTCACAACAACCCTTCTCCACAACTGTTTACCCAAACCCAAAAAGCTATCGCCTCGAATTGATGCGACAAGTGTACAATGTCGAGAGCCCACCATCATCCATGCTGTTCGATACATCCAGCCTTGAGATTAGCAGCAATGGAGTTTCAGTGACCGAGACGGCAACTCTTCCACTCGCAATAATGCAGTCTTCGTCTCAGCCTCAGGTCCAACACTTACTACCCATGGAGCAAACAGAGCTGAAGCCTCAGCCCCGTCAGGCATCTCCATCACGTTTGACATTGGCCAATCTAATACCTTCTAGGTTTGCTTTCCATTTGAGGTTTCATTTGTATGTATATGTAGTTGCTTCAATCATTATTTGCACTTATTTGCTTTGTTGCTTTCATGTCTAGTCTTGCTCAAGTAGCTTCTTTAAGATATAAATATGCTTACTTTAAATACGATAACTGCTCTTCGCACTGCTTTTTTTTATTGTGCTTATTTTTTGAATCCTCGTTGATCGACTTGTACCCATACACACCTCTCTATTGCAGACAACGTTTAGAGCTGATGCGGGAAATGTATCACAACGAGGCTGAGCTAAGTCCTACTTCGCCGGATTACAACGTGGAGAGCCTAACTGGAGGCGATCCCTTCTATGATCGCTTCCCCTGGTTCCGCATGGTTGGTCGCTCCTTCATCTATCTGAGCAATTTGCTCTATCCAGTACCACTGGTACACAAGGTGGCTATTGTAAACGAACGTGGTGATGTTCGTGGATATCTTCGTATTGCGGTGCAGCCGGTGCTGGATGAGGAATCTATTGATTTTAACAATGGCGTCAAGCAGTCAGCCCGTCTTATTTTCAATGAGGACGATGCCAAGCCCAAATACCGTGCCCTCAATGAAAAGGACGATGTGCAGCGTTATATTGACAATGGTGGGCTGGACACCAAGCTGGAGGGTAAGTTTCCAACAAATCAAGCTCAAACTATTCGTATGCTCATTTTTGTTGATTATAGAACTTGAGGATGCCGATTCTGGTCGTGGCATTGATTCCAACTCTGCTTCAGAGTGTCAGGAGAATGCAGAGGAGCCGGGCGAACATTTGCAGGTCGGCAAGGAGTTTACTTTCCGTGTAACCGTGCTTCAAGCTACGGGTATTGGAGCCGAATATGCGGACATCTTCTGTCAGTTTAAGTAAGTTCAGTTTTCTTACAGACTATATTTAAATATCTAACGCTGTTCTCTCTCCTCAGCTTTTTGCATCGTCATGAAGAAGCTTTTTCCACGGAACCGGTGAAGAACTCCGCTTCGGGTGCTCCACTCGGTTTTTACCATGTACAGAATGTGGGTATTTTTCAGTCCTACACGTTTGAATTTATTTAACTTTTTTTTCTATAGATTACTGTACCTGTTACAAAATCATTTATTGAGTACTTGAAAACGCAGCCCATCATGTTTAAGATCTTTGGTCACTATCAGACTCATCCACTGCACAAGGATGCAAAGCAGGAGTTCGTATCTCGTCCCCCACCAAGACGCATGCTGCCACCAAGCATACCAATAAGTCAGCCAGTGCGCAGTCCCAAATTCGGACCGCTGCCCTGTCCGCCATCCTCTACGGTCTTGGCGAAGCATGATGTGCTGGTGTGGTTCGAGATCTGTGAGCTAGCACCCAATGGAGAGTACGTACCATCGGTAAGTTCATGAACTGACAGCCGTGTGACGTTTACTAATCCCACAGCCTATCCTGCAGGTGGTTGAACATAGCGATGATCTTCCGTGCCGTGGACTGTTTCTGCTGCATCAGGGCATACAGCGACGCATTCGCATAACCATCGTGCATGAGCCCACGCCCGAGGTGAAGTGGAAGGACATCAATGAATTGGTAGTTGGACGCATTCGGAATACGCCCGAATCCTCCGATGAACAGGACGAAGACGCTTGTGTACTATCGCTTGGTCTATTCCCCGGCGAGGTGTTGGAGGTGCCTGGCGATGATCGCTCATTCTATCGGTTTGAAGCCGCCTGGGACTCCAGTCTGCACAATTCGGCGCTTCTTAATCGAGTCTCACAAGGCGGCGAGACCATATACATTACACTCAGCGCCTATTTGGAGGTATGTAGTATTTTTTGTTATGCGTATTAGCTACTAATCAGATACTGTTCTTCCCAATTTCAGCTCGAGAACTGCGCACGCCCAGCGATCATCACCAAGGATCTAAGCATGGTTATCTATGGACGTGATGCACGCACCGGTCCACGCTCGCTAAAGCATCTGTTCTCGGGACAGTATCGCAATCCGGAGGCCAATCGCCTTCCAGGCGTCTACGAGCTATCACTGCGCAGAGCATCCGAAGCAGGTAGTCCAGGTAGCAATTCTCAGTGTAGTTGTACTCGTACTTTGCTCGCACTCAAGTGTTGAACCGAACACTGATCACGCGTTTTTTGCCTTTGCGTTCCATTCACAGGTGTGCAGCGTCGTCAGCGACGTGTCCTCGACACTAGTTCCACCTATGTGCGCGGTGAGGAAAATCTGCATGGCTGGCGTCCACGCGGTGACTCACTGATCTTTGATCATCAGTGGGAGCTGGAAAAACTAACGCGTCTAGAGGAAGTGGGCCGCATGCGTCATCTGCTGCTGCTGCGCGAGCGTCTGGGCATGGACACCAACCCCAATCCGACAACAAAAACCGAGAAGGATGTGTGCAACTTGGCAGCACGAGCAGCTACCTCGCCAGTGCACATGGTTATCCCACAATCCCCACAAACACCTGTCAAAGATATACAGCAGATTTTACCCGATCGTGACTACAATCAACGCGAGCAGGAACTTATGCTCAAGTGCTTGAAACTGGTGCAAGGCAAGTGCATTATAAAGCGATGCTTAGATAAATCTTGCTATATCTGTTATCTAATCCAGGTCGCTACAACAGAACCGAACAGTGCAATACACAAACCCAGTCAGATGTATCACCTAGCGATGAGGGCTGTGCTGACATGACCGTTAGCTGCATCTCTAGCAACTCCATGGAGTAAGTAGATATCTAATATGAGGCATGCTTTATCCATTTCCATCTTTGCTGCCTTGGTTTTTTTATAACGACACAAAATTGGCACACTATTTACTTTCACAGAACCACAGTCATTAAAGTAAAACTGGTCTGTAGATATAAGTAGGTTGACAGATGCTAGAGAACAGTTCATTTATAGTTACTGGGAAAACAAGTTTTTTATAAAATGTATTTATTCTGGAATTTCCCACATACCATTCAAGTCCAAACAAGTAAAGTCCATTCAAAAATTCTCTTTCAATAGATTGTTCCTATAAAAATAAAGCTTTTCTTTAGAAATAGTTCCTTTAAAAACGGATAGAAAGTTCACAATAAAGGTGTTATTTTTTCATTTAAAAACAAAAACTTTTCAAGATATATAACTTTTAATTTGTACAGCTATTCGAATGTAAGGCTCTAATTAAGTTGGCTTTACTGGAACACACGATGTGTTTCCACATCTTGCTGATTCACATCAGCAGGACAGTCCGTGCGTAAGACACACTTCAGTAGGCTCTCGTTGAAGACGTAGTCAGCACGGCATTCGCAGGGCACACCACAGTGTCCTACACAGTTGCGGGACTTGAATGCACAGGTTTCGGGGCAAACACCTGCACAGCGCACAGCTGTGGCATTAGGGCCACAAAAACCAGGAAATGGATTCCATATGAATTTTTTGCGTTCCGGTTCAACTTCTGTTGGATGACGCAATACTTCATTAACCTCTTCGGCCAGTGTGCTGTAGTATATTAGCAGCGAGAGCAGCAGCCACAAGCGAATCATTGAACAATCCAATTACAACTGAGTCGATTTTAACTAGTAGGAAGTTAAAAAACAGTTGCTGTTGCACCTGTTGCTGTTGTCGTTTAAAATTATTGTTCAGAGCACACTCATCCACTCATTCGCTAAACTAACACACACCTAATCAGCTGAATTGAGAAACTCAAAAACAATTTTGATATTTGTGTTCTTTTGATTTTTTTGACACAATTAGAAACAACAAATTTGTAATTCGACACAGGTAATTTTGATTTCTATTAAAGAATGCTAGTTAATTTTAAACTCTATGCAGCTATGCTAACTGATTCATTTGATCATCCACAGATTATGCTCACCGGATCGCGCTGATGCACCAAATGGCTGGGAGGCACCTGCGCCGGCTACTCAACCAGCGCTGCCATTGCGTTTATATGTTCCAGAACTGGAGGAGATTCGAGTAAGTCCTGTGGTAGCACGCAAGGGTTTGTTGAATGTGCTGGAGCATGGTGGTTCGGGCTGGAAGAAGCGCTGGGTGGTAAGTACAGCAAAAGTATATTGTGTAGACTAAAACTAAAGAGATTTTTGTATTGCAACAGATTGTCCGACGTCCTTACGTCTTTATCTATCGATCGGAAAAGGATCCCGTTGAGCGTGCTGTCTTGAATCTGGCCACAGCTCAGGTAGAGTGCAGCGAGGATCAGGCAGCTATGGTTAAGATACCCAACACGTTCAGGTAAGTTTCAGTAAATATTTGACAGCATATTTGGTTTAACTGATTCATTTCATATTCTATTTGATTAGCGTGGTAACCAAACATCGCGGTTATCTGTTGCAAACTCTTGGCGATAAAGAGGTGCACGACTGGCTATATGCCATCAATCCACTGCTGGCCGGTCAAATCAAGTAAGTGACAAGGTTTCATTTTAGCAGAATAAGCTGCAACCTAATCATTTACATATAGATCACGCCTGGCACGTCGCACCCTGGAGCCGGCATCGCAAACGGCCTCACAGATTCAGGCCACCAGCGCGGTGAAGCCAAGCAATGCGAACAAATGAGATACAATTACGATGGAATCCGTCTTGGTTTACTGAGACGCAGGCTATGGCTGGCTGCAGCGACTGGGTATGGCCAGGCGTTTGATGCGACGCGATATGCAACCGGCAAATAAATGATATATAGCAGCAGGATTCCATCGCGATATCGATATTTTTCAAAAAGAACTCAAGAAAACACTAAACAAAAACATAACAGCAACAAAAACAGATACCCCAAATGCAAAGCGTACGTAATTATTAGGTAGTGCAACATGATTATTGACCATTGTATTTTATTGTAATTATTTTTGTACACTTTAATTTGCTGGGCAGACAAAATTAGGCGATAGAGGAAAAGGTGTCACAAAAGTTGTAATTTTCTCTCTCTCTGTCTCGCCTAGCATATTGAAATTTATATTATATTATGACAGATCCAAACATATGTTTTGTAAATAGCTTTGGTTTCTAACTTGTAGAAATATTGTCATTAGTTAATTAATTAATTAGTTTTCCGAACAAATTTAATTTTCCAAGTGATATTATGTTGAATACAATCGTATTACAGTCTATATTAAATGTACAAGACACGGTAACAGTTATGCTTATAAGGCAACAGAAAAACCGGCACACTCCAAAAATAAACACAAAAAACATAAAAAAACATAAGCATAAACATATACATATACATATATATGCATTTTAAAGGAGCAACTAAAGCAAACATATATTAAATTATATACATATATATATATTAAATTATATGTATATATATATTTCTACATATATATTAACAATAATGTATAAAACGTATATAATTGCTGTTTATACACAAATTTTCAACATTTTATGATTATGTATTGTTTAATTAGTAACAAGAAAAAGAAAAGAAGAAACAAAATAAAACGCGAGTCAAGCAAGACATATGAAAATGCAATTACACATACATATACATATACATATATATACTTATATATAAATCTATATGTGTGTGTGTGTTAACGAAAGACCGTACAGTATATAGGATGTAGTGAGAGCAAAGTAAAAGTAAAGTAAGCGTGTAAGCTCAGCAGAATTGCGAAAAAAAACCGATTACGATTACGATTACAATTAATTTGTTAAATCAACTTAAGAAAAACATTTACTAATCTATATGTAATGAATGCAAATTTATGTACTTGATGTACACACAAGCCACAAAAGTTATAAACAATGTAAATGGCACTGCAATATACCAAAGTAAAAAACGCTTTATCGCTGCATATTGTCAATGGTCAATCCAAGAAGTTGGCTGCTTAGAAGCTTTCCAAATTGTTTATGCTACCAATCATAATGCTTCTCCCATTCTCATTCCCTTTCTCTATATCTCTCTCTCTATATCTATCCATGTATGAAACTGTCTTTCTGCGTCCTCTTTCGATTTCAAAGAACCACCTGCAAAATGCTTAAAGCGAAGAATATATACTTAATGTAGTTTTGATAATAATTATCTTAAATGCAAGGCCACCTGTAAATTTCTAAGAAAAATCAAAATGCAATGCGCTTACAATATATACGCAATACTTATACACAATTACCAGACCCAAACCTATATATATATATATATATATATATATACATATATATGTGAATCCCAAAAATTATACAACATTCATTTGCATTTGCTTCGGACAAGTCACGAGCTTAAGCCGGGACGATCGGCGGGCAAAACATATTGCTGTAGGGCCAGAAAATTTGGGTACACTTGTTCTTAGTGATAAGTGTGTATGATACCCAATTGTTGGATGTGCTCGCTTTCGTTTGTTTTCATCGATGAAAACAATTAAACTTAACGTTAAGCGGGTGGGGCGATGCCCAGTTTGAGTTTGAGTTTGTAGCGAAATGTAAACATTTGTTAAACTATTATTAATAATTTCGAATTGTACCATATTAGAGAATTGTAATTACAATAATCATACCTATACTTATTATGCGCTGATTTATGTAATACTTTTTGGCGTCATTTAATTAATGATATGCTAAGAGTCACAATTGAAATGCACACAGTAAATGCAAAGCAGCATGAAACAAAGCTAAATCTTTAAGCCAATCTACTGATGAGCAAACGAGCAAAACTCCACTTATATGCATATACGAGTATAGTACGTACAATACATTTGAAATTCAATATACTTATAACTATATATACAAATATATATATTAAATATAAAATAAACTCGAAAGCGTAAGCAGCATCTGGCATAAGTATTGCTAAGGATACCGTTCAGAAGGTTAATCATCAAGAGTTCCAAGTTAAGCAAAAAGCAGCAGTAAGAAAAATCAATGCTAACTGTATGTATAATCCCAAAAATGATATACTTGCAAGGGCGTATCACTATTAAAGAAATATAAATTAAAACGGCTTTAAATAAAAATTGTAATTCGCTGTTCTTTTAATGAATTCGGAGTGGAAAATAAGTGGCGTTATCTGT
Organism: Hirtodrosophila cameraria; assembly: GCA_949708635.1. Taxonomy (NCBI): domain Eukaryota; kingdom Metazoa; phylum Arthropoda; class Insecta; order Diptera; family Drosophilidae; genus Hirtodrosophila; species Hirtodrosophila cameraria. The sequence continues at coordinate 23,524,399 of OX453089.1, forward strand.
GAAGTGGGTAAAATGCTAGCCTGCATTAACGGGTATACTTTGATGAAAATCTCATATCAAATACACGAGGTATTGTGAAATCAATAAAGTCTTACATAAGAATGGCATCGAAAACTACAAGGACAAACAAGTCCACAATCCTCTTATCAGAAAAAGCAACGCCTAAGCATTTGGACAGGATAAGTTATATTTGAAATATTATGAAGTGATCGATCGTTATATTATTTATACAGTACAACGTTAGGGGGTGTATCAACTAGATTCAAGTGTGGTATACAGAAAGCTTTATGCCACATTTGGTGACTCTGGCTTTTGTAGTCTTCAAGATCGGAGATTAAGATTTATATTATCTAGTGGAGTCGAAATTTAAGTCCACCACGACATGGATTTGTCCAATGAAAGGTATTACGGAATGTTCTGAAGGGCAACAGGCTGACGCTTATCACGGGTTGATATCTAGATGAAACTTGGCACAGATGATTCCCTTACAATCGGACAACTTTATCTCTCAGCTGCCATAGAATCAAAAGGATTTAAAATGAGTTTTTGTTTGAAAAAATTTGTACTCAACATCAATAGAAGAGTCGATTTGTCCGTGTGCATCCGTCTGTCCTTCCATCCGTCCTCCTGCAAGAGCGAGTCAATCTCAGCGCCAGAGCTTGAGCAGATCAAGTTTATTTTAAATTTTTGAAATAATCGTGGCTTTTAATGTATGTGTCTTCAGTTTAAGCTATCCAATGAAATAAATCAAAAATTTCATAAATAGGAAATTTAATATGATACCCAGAAAGTTTTTGGATATATCTTATAGCTTACTAGTAATATTTCGAAATTTTAACATAGTTTTTCGAAAATATAATTTTTTTCCTATTTCAATCGAATGGAAAATATCGAAATAGGTCAAACAAAATTTGTTTCCATTTTTTGTTGAATACGCTCAACATTTGTGAACAAATTGGGATATTTTTTAAACAAATCCAACAAGTACTTAGAAAGTTATGATCATTTTAGTAAATCAACCTAAACAAAAACATACTTAAACAGAGAATGGGAAAAGAAGAAGAGAAGCTAAGTTTTGTTTTTACACTCTTTTTTAATTTGTTTGAAAAAATAAAAATAAAAGAAGAGAATATTGGGCTTGTGAAATGCAGAAAGATTAAGCATCTGTGCCAAGTTTCATCACGATAGCTCTAAAACTGAGGGACTAGTTCGCATATAAACAGACGGACAGACGGACAGACGGACAGACGGACATGACGGACATGACTCGACTGTTGATGCTGATCACGAATAAACAAATTTTTATACTCTTTTTTTAACTTTTTTGAAAAAAAAGGAAAAAAGAGTATATTGGGTTTGTGAAATGTCCGTCCGTCCGTCTGTCTGTCCGTCTGTCCGTCTGTCCGTCTGTCCGACTGTCCGTCTGTCCGTCTGTCCGTCTGTCCGTCTGTATGAACGCAGGTTTTTTCCACAGTTTTGAAGCTAGAGCAACCAAACTTGGTATACGTGTTGGTATATACCATAGTAAGACAAAGTGTCAAGATCTCCCCCCCACCCCCACCCCTTCCCCCACAAACCGCAAAAACCTATATCTTCCACAGTTTTATAGCTAGAGTAACCAAATTTGGCACAAGGGCTACTTATCACATCCTTCATTGATCTGGCAAAAAAAAATTCGGCCACGCCCACCCCCGCCCCCACAAATAGGCAAAGTCTGTATCTCCCCCACCCCTTTAGCTAGAATCACCAAATTTTGCAGGTTGAATTCTGTTGTTCTGTTAATAGATTGGATAAAAATATTTTTGCCACGCCCACCCCCGCCCTTGCAATCAAGCAATGTTTGTTTCTCCCAAACCTGTAGAACAGGCCCAACCAAATTTTAATTGAAAAAAACTTTAAAGATTTGAGCAGAAATTCAATTGCCACGCCCACTGACTCCGCAAAGAGGCGAAAAAAAGAGTATATCGCAGTCGGGTGCATCCGACTGCAACGTTCTTACTTGTTTTTTTCTGAGACGTCTCCGTCAATGCGTTACACATTTCGTGACAAAATTATAATACCCTCTGCAGGGGTATAAAGAATGTTGTTTGACCATTTTCGATATTTTCCATTCGATTGAAATAGAAACAAGTAAGAATGCTCTAGTCGAGTGTGCCCGACTACGAGACTACCTGCTCCCAACTTGCATTTCAAGCAGTTCAGCGGTAACACAAGCAACTTTTGTGCTATTTATCCGATCGTAATGAAATTTATGCATCCGATCAACATTGATTAAATATATTTGTGCACCAAAAATCATAGCCGTATCTTTAAATTTGTGGCTGTGGGAGTTTTTTGCGATTTGCAGGGTGCGGGAGGGGGGGGGATGCATTCGAAATTTGAAATAAACTTGATCTGCGTATGGTATACAGGAACCTACATGCCAAGTTTGGTGTCTCTAGCTCTTATAGTCTCCGAGATCTGTGTGTTCATACGGACAGACAGACAGACAGACGGACAGACAGACGGACAGACAGACGGACAGACAGACGGACAGACAGATGGACAGACAGACGGACGGATGCTGATCAAGAATATATATAGTTTACATAGTCGGAAATGCCTCCTTTTGCCTGTTACACACATTTGCAGTACTTTATAACTCCCTTTTTCCCATTTTTAATGGGAACGGGGAGTAAAAATATTATTTAAAAAAATTTTAAAATTGCGTAGTTTAGAAATAGATTACACGAAATATATTTAAAAACATTCTGGGTATCATATATGTTGATTTATCTTTTTTTTTAGAATTCTCTTATTATTTCATCGGATATGGATCAGCTATAACTGCAGATATATGTTAAAATAGAATCCTACTTATCTCGAAAATCGCGATTGTTTCATAAACTGCACTTAGTTTTTGAAAACAGTGAGTGAAGTTTTACTTATATGTATTCCTTCTACAGAAATCTACCATCAAACCTCGGGCACCAAACAAAAAATGTAATTTTGTCGGCCTATGAAATTACTGAAGTTTTATTGCACTTGAATGTCCAACTTTTTTTTCGTCAATTAATTTAAGTGCTCCTATATGTTGGATGTGACATCTGTACCTCAACCTTACATAGACGGGAGCCTTTTTAAGTAATTAAGGTTTTTTTTCCTCATATCTGATGGCACTTCACTTTGATAAGGAAGGTTTGTTCTATTATTTATAAGCTTGCTGTGTTTCCTATCAGCATGTTTATTCCAAACAATAACTAATTGAGAGTGAAAGTGTCCGACTGCTTTCTATTTTAAGTAACTAATGTTTTTTATCGATATTCAGAAACATTTTTTGGAACTCAAATAAATTAAACGATAATGAGACACAAAAAAAAACTACTTAACGATTTTGAGACTCAAGTCAATGTCACCGCAAAATGTGTCTCGAACAGCTAATAGTCAATACTTATGTGAAATGTTGCAGAAAGCGGAAACTGAAAAAAGTCTGTCTAAGTAAAACAAAGACCTTCAAGTGTTGAGCAGATTAGAGTTACTTCAACAGTTCTGATAAAGCTCCTTTAAAGTTCCATAATCCCAAACGGTATATGACTTATGTAAATGCGTTCAAAGTGCAATTGTTGAACTTTGATTGCAAGTGCAGAATGTGCAGAGTGTGCTAAGCTTGCCATAAAAAGCAACTTCTCTGCAGTTGCTGATTTCAAGAAGGGGTTTCTGGCACTGCATTAAGCTGGTTTAGAGTCGAGTAGCGGGACAAATTTACTTAACGGTAGCTTATGTTGCAGAAGAGTGCAGAAGCTCCTCTTCGAGCTGTTGTAATTAGGCAACTTGTTTTTAACTATTTGGCATTTGCAGTTAGCTGACAGTTGACTATGGCATTTTATGTGCCTTTGTTGTTGATTCTTTTTTACTTTTATCTTTTTTCGGACTGCACAAATGAATAATTCAAAAGTCGGCAGTCAGAAGATGCCAGTAAAATCCGCATTTAACTCTCAGTCACTGTCTGAGTTTCAGTTTTGGTCTCGGTTTGCAGTTGTTGTTGATGATGTTGCATTGTCACTGGCTCTGATTGAGGTCAGTGAAATCAAATCGCTTGGACATTCGCAACTTGTTAGCACTTTGAGAACTGGCAGTTAAGCAGAGGCATCTGCTTTGTGTTGTTGTTGGTCAACGGCTTGTATGAAAACTGGACTTGGACTTGGTTGGCTTCTTGCTCGACTCTCGACTCACGGCTCTCGGGCGGCTGACTTTCAATGGCCAAATGCGGCTGGCACTGCATTTGGATTTGTCTTTAGCTATGACTATGTCGGAACTCAATACCCAACATCAACACCAACACCTTGTCACCCAGGCACTGTCAGCTTCCGCTTCTTTATATTACTTGCATCAACTAAAAATAGCAACAATTAAATGCAAATCGAAATCGAAGGCAAGCCAATAGCCAACAGCCAATAGCCAATATAATATGTTCAATTAACTTGGCAAGCGTTATGGCCACAGGCATTGACATTGTCAATGGCTCTAGGATGACTGCGACCCTCGAGTAGCTGCCAAGTGCGAAGACGCATTGTCGGCGACTATAAAAGCAAACGTCCAACGTTGTCAGAGTTACAGAAGCGTGTGAAGAGGACGCGAAATAGTCACGTCAGTTTCCACACGGTAAGCTTTAGATTATTGAAAGGCCATGCTCGACTCGAAGATTAGGGTGCCCAAGTATGACTCGGAGGCGTTTGACAATGTCGAGTACGAGCTGCAGATGACCTATACCCTGGAGACAGATCGGCGCATTATGAGCTTTTACGATTCCATGTGGGGCATGGAGGTAACTGGCGGCATCGATCAGTTTGAGCCGCTGACCATTGTTAATGTCTCGCCGACGGGTCTGGCCAAGCGCGGTGGCATGCGGATCGGTGATGAAATCACACAGATCAACGATGTACCCGCCTTGGAGCTGACCTTCAATGAGGCTTTGCAGCTTTTTCGCAGATCATCGCGCTATGTGCGTGTCTTTGTGCGTGGGTAAGTACAACAGGACACAAGTGTCATCTAGATCAGTGTTGTTTATCGAGTGACTTTTGCAGCGATGATGATGCGCCCGGTGAAGAAGATTGGACGTGCGATTTATGGTTCAAGCCAAGGAAACCTTGGAGGCGAGACTTTACACCCATACAGTGGACTTTCCCTTGGAACGATCGCCGTAAGCCTGTATACAAGGAGTCCAACTGCTTCATGGTGCCCAGCGTAATGGAGGAGAAGATACGTGCACGTCGTGCAGCCACCTCAGCGGTACACAAGAAGGAAGAGGCGCTGCCGCACACACGCTCCTTGACACCAACGCCACGACCCAAGAATCAACCTGGTCCAAATTTGCTTGAGAGCGTGCTACGTCCACGCGGACCTCCACCAAGGGATTAGAATTGAGCCTCACACTAAGCTGGATGAATAAATAACTGCGCAGGCAGCGTTGAGTTCGCTGCAGTGCGCCCGAATCATACTGATTTGGCAACAAAGTGCTTTCATACACGGCCTGGCAGGCAACTGCACTTAGAGATCAGTTGAAGTGTCAGATTTAAAGCGATAAGATTGCAATTAGTCAATTTGCTAAACTTGTCCACTCAATTAAATGGCTTTGGTTCCACTATCGAATCAATTGTTTATGCTATATTTACAGCGAATGGGATTATAGGTATGTCCACGTTCCACCAAAACTGTGGGCTTCTCATCATTGTCAAGTTGTTTCCAATAGCCATCAGTTGCCATGTGGAAGTCGCTCATCTTTATCCTGCTCCTAACCACCTTTCGCTGGACAGTGGCCTTTCGTGCAGTGTTCTGCATCAACCCAACATATAAGAACTGCCATCGGTACTGCGAAAAAAATTGCCTTGAAAAGCCATTAGATTGCTTTTACGACTGTGAAAATGGGTGTGGTTGCGAACCGGCCTTTATAATGCGAAACAATGGTGGTTGTTACCAGGTGAATGAGTGCGGTGCTGAGGACACAACTGTAGAAACTGTAGAGGAAACCCCAATAACACCTGACCCCTGCCATGTTGTGGACGAATCAACGAGATATCTTGGAGAAGATACACTGAATTTAATTGACTTTGTGCACCCTGCTGATAAATAGCTTAAAATATACAATTGAATATCATGAAATATATAATAACTCGCTTACTTCATCTCACTTGTATTGTATTATTTTTCTGCGTTCTTTTACATCCATTTTTTTCAAGACTTTCATGGAAGATAAACATTGAGTTAAGAGTCATGAAGGCTAATTAAGACATACATACTTAATTATTGATTTGCAACCCGTTGCTTGCATGGCTATATCGACTCGGCTGTTTATACTGATCAAGAATATACATACATATATAGTTTATATAGTCCGAAATGCCTCCTTCTGTCTGTTACACACATTTGCAGTACTTTATAACTCCCTTTTTTGCCATTTTTAATGGGAACAGGGAGTAAAAGCAAATGTCACTATCGATACATCGAACAAAATATCGATAGTGAATACAATTTAAACCTATCGATACAATCGATGTTGACATCGATGTTTTGCCACCTCTACTGTGCAGCGATAGATTCTTCATCATCTTATGTGATTAGAGTCTCTGACATTAACGCGTTCATAAAAACTTTAACAATATTGAATTGCTCAAATGGCTATAGCTTGAAAGTTCTGCCATAAATTTTAACGAGCAATGAATTTTTCAAAACATTATGAATGAATCCCCATGCTCAAAGAGGAATTAAGGCTACTGTATTTACTCCCTGTTCCCATTAAAAATGGGAAAAAGGGAGTTATAAAGTACTGCAAATGTGTGTAACAGGCAGAAGGAAGCATTTCCGACCATATAAACTATATATATTCTTGATCAGCATCAACAGCCGTGACGATCTAGCCATGTCCGTCTGTCTGTCTGTCTGTCCGTCTGTCCGTCTGTACGTATGAACACACAGATCTCGGAGACTACAAAAGCTAGAGACACCAAACTTGGCATGTAGGTTCCTGTATACCATACGCAGATCAAGTTTATTTCAAATTTCGGATACACCCCGCCGCACCCCCGCAAATCGCAAAAGACTCACACAGCCACAATTTTAAAGATAGAGCTTTAATTTTTGGTACACATGTATGTTTAATCAATGTCTTTCGGATGTGTAAATTTCAACACGATCGGATAAATAGCACGAAAGTTATGGAAAAACTTATTTCCACTGTCTCAGCAGGCAGAAACAACAGTTTGACATGTGCACTGTGCAAGTTGAGTACACTGCTTGCTTGTGTTGCCGCTGAGCTGCTTGAAATGCAAGTTGGGAGCAGGGAGTCTCGTTGTCGGGCACACTCGACTAGAGTATTCTTACTTGTTTTTTTTAATTTTCCTCGAGCTTACAAATTGAATTTCAACTTAAAATTTTGAAAAAGGAAATATTTTCGAAATAGTAATTTTAATATCTCAAAAACTATTAGATAAATGTATGCAGAAAATGGAAAAGTATTGTTTGTAGGCCTATATATTGACTTTCATTTTATGTATTGTTTTTTAAAGTCGATAATTCTTTACACAAGTTATGGTCAAATATTTGAAAACAAATTTTTAAAAAGATAAGTCTACCATAGAAAAAAAAAATTAATAATTTTCGTGATCAGGGACCTCTGATGAATTATAATTTTCAATTTCAGACTCACTGCAAAAAAAATCTCATTTTGTGACAAAGTGGTATAACAAGCTCTTTGCTTTTTGTTAAGATTGTTTAAGCTTGGCTTTTTGCATTAGGAATCAAAAGTTAATAAATCTAAACTTGCATAAGTCAAAACTAAATAAATACCAACATGAGTAATAAGTGGCTGCTCTATTATGAATACTATCGAATAAAAGTTCACACAGGCAGACAAACATTCTAGGAATTTCACTTTGGGAACCAAATATAAAAAGATCTAAAGAATTTTGACTCAAGTACCTAAGGATATAACTTGTTTTTTAACAAAGTAGATGGTCTTGTCGAATGTGTTGCAAATTGGTCTGATTAGCATTGAAAGTTCAAGAAGCTCTTAATTTGTTATTGCAACGCATCATGGGAGGAAATGGGTGATGGTGTGATAGACTGGGGAAGGGAGGAGCTTTTGGAGCATGATAAATGCCAAACTTTGAAGCCTTGTTGGACAACAAGATTTTCAGTTGCTTTCACTTGCTTGACGTGCGTCCTTCCTACATTGCTCGACTAATAAAATGTAAATTGCAGTCATAAACAAAAGCACATCAGAAATATGTATTACATAAGCACAGCACGAGTAAAACGCAAACAATGACAGCAAAATGCAAATGGCGAATATCCGCGCAGATGCCGTCGACATCTTCAAGTCTGGGATGGAATGCGATGGGTTGGTATTGCTTGGCATGGATTGTACAATGGAGGAGTAACTTTTAGCATATAATTTTCATTTGGCATATAATTCAATTTTCATTATTGTCGGAATTGTTTGTTGTTGTTTCTGTCACGATCAAACTTAGACTACAATATGCAAATGACATAGACTCACGCACACTCGCACATTCATGGGTGTTTTCACAGTAGGTCCCTTGGGCTAGTTATGTCTTTAATCAAATCAAGAGCCTGCGTGACAACGTTTGCCTTTTAGTTGATGAAGCTGTCGCCATGTGGCGTTCCTTCTGAGATTTGCATACGCCAGCCATGCCTTTAATAAGTCGGTCAATATGGCAATACGTGAAATGCCAGAACAATGCCGATGCAAGCGCACATTAATATTAATTCAAAGCGACAAACTCAAAGCACAAAAAGGAAGCGAAGCAAAAAATTTCATTAATGAATTTTTAATATGCGCAGTTCAAACTAGAGATGGATACGGGTCGCGTTTTTCCAACACGAAACGAAAAGGCATAAGCGTATATAAACTGACACGATACAAATGTGTATCAATATGAAACAACTCATTTATCAACAGATTGTTACTATGGTACTTTTAGTAGTTCGATATTTTGTCAAAAATATACAACTTTGTACTAGGATGTTTAGTTGATAGTCTTCAGAAACAACAATACTTTCTTATTGCTCTTTGCGATTTTAGTGCCACATTTGTGATTTTAGTTTTTACACAAGTATTTTATTTTTGAAGTGATATTCTAATGAAAATATTGTTCAATTATTTGACTAGTTAATGCCGTATTAAGTCGTCATTTTAAGCAATTGAGATGTTCGTGGCACATAAAAACAAAATGAACAGGAGACGCGTCCATCGCTAAATAAAGCATAAAATAGCTGTCTCTAATGAAGAGGAAATTGAATGTATGTATCAGATATGACTTTCTGTTTGAGTTGAGTTTTGATTAATGCACGAAATGTGCGCAATTTTTATGGCTGCTGAAGAAGTCAAAAAAGAAACAACTTTAATTGACACTGGGAAATGAAAACTTTTCTGCCACGCCCAAAAGCTCTCTGAAAAATTAAACTTTGCTTGCATAAATATATATTTAAATAACATAAACTCACCGACTGACTGACTTAGTTGTATTCAAACCGAAAGAGATAGGAAGATGAATTTTTTACAGAAATTAAAATTTATAAAAAACGTGAACATTAATGTGAAATTTTAAGCTCCACTGAAATCTTAGTATATTTTTAAAATGCTGGCTCAGATGAAATTTTGAGATTTTACTGTCCTTGAACCAAACCTTAAGAATACCTAATAACGGTTCAGTTTGGGCTCATATTCGGGTGTATTTTGAATAAATACTTTGGTCGGAATTCCGCGGCCGAACCGGTTCGCTTTAAAAACGTACTGCAACCTTGCATTCGACAAATATTTAAATGACTTCCCCCCAGGCGGATAATGTGGAGCAAAGTCTCTGAGGGTGAAAGTGTAATTGTTGTTCACTTAGCTTTAAGCTCATTTTTATAAAGTACTGCAAATGAGTGTAACAGGCAGAAGGAGGCAGTTCCGACTATATAAACTATATATATTATTGATCAGCATCAACAGCCGAGTCGATCTAGCCATGTCCGTCTGTCTGTCTCTATGATCGCGTCGATCTCAGAGACTTTAAGAGCTAGAGACACCAAACTTGGCATGCAGGTTCCTGTATACCATACGCAGATCAAGTTTATTTCAAATTTCGGATGCACCCTCCGGCACCCCCGCAAATCGCAAAAAGCTCCCACAGCCACAATTTTTGATTTTTGGTACACATATATGTTTAATTAATGTTGATAGGTTGCAATGTAAATGTAAAATGTAATTTTCATTACGATCGAAAACATAACACCAAAGTTATGGAAAAATCTATTACCCCCGTCTCAGCAGGCACCAACAACATTTTTACATGCACTGGAAAAGTTAAGTGCACTGCTTGCCTGTGTTGCCGCTGAACTGCTGGAAATGCAAGTAGGGAGCAGGGAGACTCGTTGTCGGGCACACTCGACTAGAGTATTCTTACTTGTTTTAGATATATATTCGCCAATGTCGTGTTATTTTCTTGGCAAAAAAAAAAATCATTTCAGCCAATTTTCGATCACAACTGCGACGTGTTTGCATTTTCACTAGGAATTGCCAATAGTAATTTAAGCTGAAAAAACAAGTTTTCAATGGTCACAAATTTTAAGTTTCGAGTAAAAGTCATGATGCTGCCAAAGGTGCGCCATCATTGGGAAACTTGCACTTGACAAGTGAATGCCATGTAAATTAGCTAAGAAATTACTTTTTGTAAATCAAATGATGAACATGATGAGCCAAAAACTTAGCAACAGGCAACAATAACAACAAAAACAACAAGAGTAACAACATTAACAACAACAGCAAAGTGCATTAAAGTTCAAGTGTCAAACATTGCTCGTCTCTTCCCTTCCTTGCCTTCCATCAGTGCATCCATCAGTGCATAGTAGTTCTGGTAGCCCATGGAGTCAAGTTTTAAGGCACACTGAAATTTTGGTAGCTACACGATTCGTAGCAAGTTTTTCTTGCCGGTCGGTCGGTTGAAGGCTTAAGCCAATTTATAGTTTGTGTGCCACAAGACGACACCGATAATGTTTTCAAATGCTCTCTAGGCAGGCAATGTTTAAAGCTGATGAACACAAGGTCGGAACGTGGTTTGGTATTAAAGTGACTTCGAGGCAGCTCAGCCAGAGCAACCATCAGCCTGTGACTTGAGCAAACAACGCATATAAAATTGGAAACCTAAGCTGTGTCAAATTTGGGTCAATCTTAAGCTGACCAAATAAATGGCCAGTCGAGTGGAGTGGATCAGGCAGCAGGCAGTGGGCAGCGGGCAGTTGGCAGTTGGCAGCAAAGCGCAGCGGAAGAAATCGAGACACTTGAAAAGGGTTTTCTAGTAAGGCAATTCATGTAGCATATTGAAGAGAATAAGTTAAAAGGCGAAAAAGATGAATAAGAAATGCGTAGAAGAGTTATGTTTTTGGAAGGGGTAATAGCAGTAAAAGCTGAAAAAGACATAAGCTCCTAAAGAAAGCAGGCAGGACCTTAAAATTGAGAAGATGATATAGGTGACCCTTGAAGATTGATGATTTTACATTTTGTACAACATAATCGTTGCACCGATGCAAAATGGACAAAATTTCAAGACTAAGCTGTCAGTGTGGCTGAGGCATTGCCCCATAGTGTTAAGGATGTTCGGTTCCTGGTTTAAATTTTAGTCACAAATTAGATTTTATAAATTTGCTTAACTTTTAAAGTCAAGGTTTTCATATAAAATAGAGGAAAGTCGTCCACTAACAGTAAAAATAAATTAAATTAAATTAAACGCAATGAAAAATTAGTTTAGTATATTAGCCAATCAGAAAGTAGAACATTTTTATGTTGTTAATAAATAAATATTTATTTGAGCCGATGCTTAAATATAGCAATAGCCATATTCAATTTCATTCAGGCTAAATACTTTAATGGGGTACTTTTTTACTCCCTGTTCCCATTAAAAATGGGAAAAAGGGAGTTATAAAGTACTGCAAATGTGTGTAACAGGCAGAAGGAAGCATTTCCGACTGTACAAACTATATATATTCTTGATCAGCATCAACAGCCATGACGATCTAGCCATGTCCGTCTGTCTGTCCGTCTGTCCGTATGAACACACAGATCTCAGAGACTATAAGAGCTAGAGACACCAAACTTGGCATGAAGGTTCGTGTATACCATACGCAGATCAAGTTTGTTTCAAATTTCGGATACACCCCCCCGCACCCCCGCAAATCGCAAAAGACTCCCACAGCCATAATTTTAAGGATAAAGCTTTAATTTTTGGTACACATGTATGTTTAATCAATGTCTTTCGGATGTGTAAATTTCAACACGATCGGATAAATAGCACAAAAGTTATCGAAGAATCTATTACGCCCGTCTCAGTTGGCAGCAACAACAGTTTGACAAGCAGTTTACGAGTTAAGTGCACTGCTTGCTTGTGTTACGCCCGTCTCAGCTGGCAGCAACAACAGTTTGACAAGCAGTTTACGAGTTAAGTGCACTGCTTGCTTGTGTTGCCGCTGAACTGCTTGAAATGCAAGTTGGGAGCAGGGAGTCTCGTAGTCGGGCACACTCGACTAGAGCATTCTTACTTGTTTTTTTTTAGAAAATTAAGTTGAAGATTACAACGAAATATTTTAATATGCTGCATCAGATGCTAAATGTTTAATGTAATTGAAATTGTATATGCCTAAGATCTATTGAAATTTCATCAACTCAGCACAGCAGCAAAAGCTGGTACAATTTATGGCCACGCTGTGCGCATCTCCTGGCTATTGTCCTGTCAAGCATCGGTTGTTGTTGTTGATATTGTTGTTCTGCTTCTCAACATGCAGCATGAATATTTCATGAATGCCGCTTTAAATAAAGTTGTTTGCAGCCAGTTTTTTGCTGATGCTGATGCTGTTGCTCCTGTTGCTGCATCAATCAATGGAAACCAACAACTAGACGACTTTTGACATTGGACAGTCGAGTGTCCTGCTGTGTTGACATTGCGCATAGAGCACATAAAACCACTGGCTAAACATGCCATAAAGTGGCAAAAGGCGAAACATTTTTATCGCTTGTAAATTCCTAGCAAAACAACAAAACAACATATCTAAACAATTCACTTTGCTCATTAGCATAAGGGCAACAAACGGGCAAAGAACGGGCGCTGGAGGGGATCCTAAAGCAGATGCTACTCCTAATTACGAACACATTCCTAATGGTTGCCATTATCGTCCCAGAGCTAAAAAAGCTGGCTAACAATGTCAGGAATCAGTTGACTGTAGTCTGGAGACAGGAGTCAGTAGTCAGAAATGTAGGAGTATAGGAGTTTTTAAGGTAGCTTAGAGCGTTTTAACGATGCATAACTACAGCATAGAAAAGCTGGACATGTTAAAAGCCCTACAGTGTGGAAATTTATGCCACCTGCTTTAACAACTTGTAACTTTTGTTTTTGTAGTCTTTGGCGTTGGTTCTGCCATCGACACTGATTGTTGTGGGTTTGTATATAATCAGGATGCGGAATATTTTCCTGAATATTAATAAGTTTTGATAGCATCAGGTCATATTGTAAGGTTGAATGGCTTATATTTATTTATTATTTACTTTACTTTTAGTGCCTGATTGCGACATATCACATCCACAAATTGAATGGGCAGCTCATTATGTTGTTCAACGCACAGCACTTCAGTTAAACTTAATTCCTTTTTAAAAGCGAATCTATATTTAAGAAATTAATTAATCAACTGATTAAAATTGAAATGCATTTTGCTTTATTATACTAATTTTTTTATTTTTTTTTTAAATGGCCGTCTGTCCGTCCGACTGTCCGTCCGTAGGAACGCAGTTTTTTTTCACAGTTTTGAAGCTAGAGCAACCAAACTTGGGATGTATGCAGATATATACCAAAGGCAGACAAAGTGTCAAGATCTCCCCCATGGTTTCGATTATAGCAGCTTTAAAATCTTAAGCTAACTTGCTCCAAAAAATGTCTCATTATTCAAAATTATCTTCTGCTTGAGCTTTTAACAAAGGAGCACACTTTAGACAACATCAAACTAGCTTAACTTGTCTTATTATTTGCCATTCCATAAATTGTTGACACACAGACACACATTACCATATACTTAGAGCTTCTTTCGCTTGCTTTTTCACGTTGCACTTTCACTCTATGTCCTATGCCGTCACAGCTTGGCCCGGGAGAGTTCAGGCTTCAGCTCTTGCAAAATTAATTAACGTTACGCCAAACTTTTGGCACTGCAATCTTTTGTCATAGTTGTTCACAGTTCCACGCTTGCTTGCCACGCCCCTGGCCTGGTCTAACCCAACGCCCCTCTGTGTCCCTTTCTGTCACGCAAGTGTACAACAACAACAACAACATTATGGCAACTGGCGAAAAATGTCAAGCAAACAATGCAACAAAGAAAGTTGCGAAGCGCTAAAAAAAAAAGCCAAAAGCACTCTGTGCCCAGGGAGAACCTACCGTCAGGCTACTTCCAACTCTCAACTAGTTATCAGGCTCTTGGGCTTAGAAGATGTTGCTCCTGCTCTTTTTACTTTCAAGTAGTTCAGAGCTAGGCAGTGCAACAAAATCTCGCTGCACGGCACTTTTTTGCTGACCTTTTTTTCTTACCGATCTTTTTTTTGGAAGGGGCCAACTGCTGGGCGGCAACTTTAATTGTTTTCAACTGTTCTCAACTGCTTGGCGTTTAGTTTAAGCGCACAATTAAGCGACTGGTGGGCATAGAAGGTCGCCCGCGGCATAAATCGCCGGAACACTTTGCAAGATTTACACGGAATGCAATTGGCGCATTTGGTGCGTTTCATTTGTTTGCCGTGTGTTTGTTTGCTTCCGAAATTGAATTTCTCGCTGAGCGGAAAACAATAAACAAGCCAACGAATAGCGAAAGGCGACGGACCGAAGAGCAGCGGAGTGTGTGCCAAGTGATGGGTGGGCAGGTGGCAGTATGAGGCATGCAGCATGGCGCGTTGCGCATAAGCCACGTTGCCGCCAGTTGCTTCCAGTGCATTCACAATCTTTTTGATATGGGTATTTTGACTCTCTCATGAGCTTGAGAATGCAGTCTCAGTGTCTGAATAGCAACCCTTTTTTTCGTTTCGTACAGACCGCTCGATACGAACACGACCTTTCGTCGCTCAGCTACAGAGAGTCAGTAAGTTAGCAAAGCAAGCCATGAGTCAGCAAAAATGTCTTCATTATAAAATTTTTATACTCTGTTTTCCAAAATGGAAAAAAAGAGTATATTGGGTTTGTGAAATGTCCGTCTGTCCGTCTGTCTGTCCGTCTGTCTGTATGAACGCAGGTTTTTTCCACAATTTTGAAGCTAGAGCAACCAAACTTGGTAAACATGTTGGTATATACCATAGGCAGACAAAGTGTCAAGATCTCCCCCGCACCCCCACCCCTTCCCCCACAAACCGCAAAAACCTATATCTTCCACAGTTTTACAGCTAGAGTAACCAAATTTGACATAAAGACTAGTGACCATACCCTTGACCGACCTGCCAAAAAAAAATATGCCACGCCCACTACCACCCCCGCAAATGAGCTCAACCTGTATCTCCTACACCCTTATAGCTAGAAACCCCAAATTTTGCAGTATGACTCCATTTGAACTCTTCGATAGATTGGAGAAAAAAAATTTTACGTACAGAAAACAGAGTATATCGCAGTCGGGTGAGCCCGACTGCAACGTTCTTACTTGTTTTAATTTAAAAAAAAAAAAAAGAGTAAATTGGGTTTGTGAAATGTCCGTCCGTCCATCTGTCCGTCTGTATGAACGCAGGTGTTTTCCACCGTTTTGAAGCTAGAGCAACTAAACTTGGTATACGCGTTGATATATACCATAGGCAGACAAAGTGTCAAGATCTCCCCCCTCACCCCTTCCCCAACAAACCGCAAAAACCTATATCTTCCACAGTTTTATAACTAGAGTAAACAAACGTATTTTTAGCACATTATGCATGGGCATTTCCAGCAAAAGGTCCACCAGCATCGAAAACCGTTTGCCGAGTTTTTAAGAAGTAAAAGGTCTCGGTTAACACAGGAGCCGAGCGAGCAAACAAAAACGTTCGTCGGTTGAAGAAAGAGCAAGCCCAAAAATATCGAAAATTGTGTGTTTTTTCGAGACTGTTTCGAATCTGTCAGTTGACGAGTGGTTTTTTTCTGACAACAAACACGAGTGAGACTAATTATTACGTCCTTATATATTCAGAAATTCAGTTAGAATAAGTCTTCAATTTAAAGAAAGAAACGTTATCTTCGGCGTTTCGAAGATATATACCCTTGCAGAAAAGATTTGCATAAAAAAACTTTTTTTTCAACTGATTGTTCCTATGGCAGTTATAAGATATAGTGATACAATTTTGATCAAATTTGGTCAGCATGTGTAGAACGTGTTTTAATTTAGATATAATGAGTGTGGTCGACATATTTTGAAAAGTTGTTAGTCAGGTTTAGTGAGTTTAGTTGAGTTATCTTGAAAAACAAAATAAGTTTTTCATACAAAAACTAATTTTTCAACCGATCGTTCCTATGGCAGCTATGTAACTTAAATAAAGCCTTTTTATACGCTTGCAGTTGGTATTAAAATTTTGTCACGAAATGTATAACGCATTGAAGGAGACGTCTCAGAAAACAAAATTTATATATTCGTGATCAGCATCAACAGCCGAATCATGTCCGTCTGTCCGTCTGTTTATAAGCGTTTTTCAAGAGCTTATGCATGTACACAAAATTCCATCAAAATCGGACGACCATATCTAATAGCTGCCTTGATTTAAGAATTTTGTACTTAAAAGTTTTAAGTTTAAAGAAATTATTTTGTACTTGGTCGGATTTTGTGAACGTTTGTACTTGGTTAAAATTTTATTTGTTTTCTTTTTGTGAAGTTTTCTCATTACCGATTAATTTTAATTTTAAATTTATATTATTATTAATGGTAAATTCATTTTAAAAATATTTCAACAGTCGACACTAAATATATACATAAATAAATAAAAATAAATTTTAGTACAGAATTCTTGATTTTTTTCCTGAGTGTAAGTTAAACTCTCTTAAAAGACAAGTTATTTATCAATCGCTCAATTTTTAATTTTATCAATTTACTGTTGAAATGTATAGCATATACAATTTTTTACTTTTTTTCTTTTTCTGACAGATTCCCGATGCAAATAGCTACAGCTTTTGAAATGCTTGTGATCTTTTTCAGATTTTATTTACATTTATAAAAAAATAGTTTTAAAAAAAAACAATATAAGAGCATCCAAACTACTACGTTAACAATTTACTCAATTTTCTTGTGTTTTTCTCTCTTTCTATCCTTTGTCTTTCTCTTGCGCCTTGGCACTGAGTTTGGCCAAAACGGAAGGAAACACTTTCATTATCACTTTGGCGCTGCAAATTTATTGCGACAGCCTTGGTAGGTCGTGGGGATTTGGGTAACTGAAGTTGTAGTAAGAGCTGGGGCTGGAGCTAGAGTCCATGCAGGCAGATTGTTGGTTCCATTAGCGTCATGTGTTGGCGACTGCCAGGAGCTACAAATCCTTCCTGCTGCTGCTTTTATCCCTGTGAACAGCTGCCAGCTGCACATTGTACGCTTTTTCGATAACGTGCGTAGGGATGCGTGGGAAATGACCTTAATGGATTCAAGCATTACTAATGGAGTATAAAGCCTGAATCCAATTGTGTAATAGAGTTGAAAAATACAATGTCGATTGTCTTGCAACATGACTGTGACATCTGCTCTATTCTATATAATCATATTTCTGTAGCTTAAATTCAATTATGGTTTAAGTGTGTTTTCTGCTTCATTCTTTTATCATACTTTCCCTCAATTTGACTACTAATCTCCCATCCTCTCTTGCCTCATTGGTCACTTGTCGCTCGTCAGTTGCAGCTGAAAACAATTTGCGCAAATTAGCCAAGGTGTTTTATAGCCATCATCATCATCACCATTATTGTTTTTGTTGTTGTTGCTACTGCCGTTTTATGTTGTTATTGCTGTCGTGTTTTTGCCAATGAAAATGTGTCCTCTTTCTCTTGGTCAATCTCTTTTCCAGTGCGCTTTAATTGAGGTCTGTAAGGAGCTGTAATTAAGCATCCTAGCCATTTGCTTGCTTCCAAGCTGCTCTAATTATATTTTTACAATTTAATGAAGTCCTTTTGGGCAGCCGTAGTAGCCAGCTGTGGACAGGCACCTACGGAACAGACCCGCATTATTCATGTGATGTCCTTAAATCGGCTGCCTCGGACCTTGCAACAGGCCGCAGTCGGCTTAAAAGCCAATATATCACAGGAAACAAAGCCACCTATCTATGCGAATCTATGTGTGTTCTTGTGTGTGTGTGTTGTGTCTACAACAGCACCTACACAAACAACAAGCGCAACACATGCATCATATACATGTCTGGACAGGATACTAATTATGATTGCGGTGGCATTGCAAGGACATTGTGGCAGCTACTTACATGTATGGTTGTACACCTGTAACAATATGTAACAATGTACGTAATTGCGTGTACATGTGCGTGTGTGTGCTTAAGCTAGTGAATATATGCATGTGCATACAATATGCACTCGTATGCATGTGGAGCTTTCAATTTGATTGAAAACTTTATCGTTGTAAAACTGGAATAAGGTCAACAGTTGCGAAAAGCAAAACATGTACAGGAGATTTTGGTAAAATTTAAATATTGTGTTCATTTTATAAAATTAAGAAATGTATACCTTTAAATTCATGTTCTCCTCTTCTTATTCCGGGGTATCCACTTTACTTAATTTGTGTGTGTTTCGCCTTGTCTCAATATAATTCAAAGTAATTTTCTTTTTTTTTTTTGTATTATATTTATTTTTCTTACTATTTACTCATCTTACCATAACGATGAAATTAAATGTTCAATCTCATTTATATATTATCGTGTTATGATTATATAACATTAGACTTTAAATTTTTTGAATGTAGGTTTCCAAGTTGATTCACTTGCATACTCCTCGTTTAATATAAAACACTGGTTTACTCCTACTTTAAAATAAAACACAAAATAGCTACAGAAGGACCAACTTTTCTTATTCTACAATATAAACATATTACGCCGCTTTGAGTTTCAGTTCGTAAAGTTTACCCACAAACGCTCACGTTCAAGCATCATTTGCTGCTCCTTCTCGGTAAAGCCACTAGGTATATTTTTTTTTTTTGGGCGTGGTGCTATGTTTCTCGTCTCGATAGTCAAATATCACGTCTAGTCATATATGTTGGTAGCAGAGTTTTGTGGATCCTAGAAACGCTTAGATGTTGACAGCTAGGAGAGTTGTGGAACTGGCGTTATATGTTTCCATACGGAATTTTTTATTGTTTTTTAAAGATTGATTTAGACATTAGAAAAATTATATATTTAGAACGGTTCTGAAACAAGTTTTTTGACGAATCATATTTAAATAGTTGTTCTTATAGCAGCTATAAGAAGTGGTGGTCCGATTGCAATCATAAGTAAATCAGGGTGTCAAGAACATAATAAAACTAAGAAAATTTGAGTTTGTTTAATATGAATTGAAAAACAAATAAGATTTTCGTACAACAAAACCGATTGTCCTTGGACAGCTATACGATATAGTATTCCGCTTTTAATACAATTTAATCGGAATGACAAGAAATTTATAACAACTACATAATGGGTGAGTTCTGTAAAAATAATGCGAGAAACAAAATACATATGTTTTCCTACAACGCGTTTTCCCACCGATTCTTTCTATTGGAGCTGTAAGATATAGTGGTCCGAATTCGATGAATGTATATTTATTTACATATATGTTATAGTAGTTTAATCCATCCAATTTTGTACAGCAAAAAGAAGCATGTGTGCCAAGTTTCATCAATACAGCTTTAAAACTGACAGACTATGGTAGTTCGCATACAAGCAGACGAACGGACGGGCAGGCAGACAGACAGACGGACATGGTTTGTTGCTAATGAAGAATATATATACTTTATGGGGTCGACGGGGTTTCAGGGTTTTATTGACTAGGCTTTAATATCTATCAAAATATTCAAAGTATAAGTTTATCAAATTAGATACTCACAGAAGTTCAGATATTTGTGGTGATATGTTTTGTGAATAATATCGATAGTAAATAATCGTAGAACATCAGTTGTGAGTACTAATATCGTAATAAAAAATCGATAAATCAATTTTATTTTGCAGTTGTCGCATATTATTATAGAAAGTCAACTGTTGTATTCAATAAATTGCTTTGGCCTTTTCTCTAAATAGTGCCTATGTATATACCGACTGTTGGTCTGTTAGCTCCAATTCTTCGATTGCAAATCGTAAAGTTCTTGCACAATTCAATAAAGTAGTCAAGTCGAACCCATAAATTTACGTCATGCTCAGCTGCAGTTACAGTAGTTGTGACTTCAGTCTAGAATCATCACACCTCTCTAACGTTTACCGCAAAACACCTGTCCTGCCACGCCCTTTCGTTTGCCTCCATCCTTGTCTGGCCCATTTGTCACAATCCATTTCGCTTGAGAGAAGGAAGGGGGTTGGGAGAGTCACATACAAATAGAAATTGCTGCCAAGTCATGTCATTGCCTGCTCATATATCCTTGCTCCGAGTCACAGGATATTCGTACAACAACAGCGCAATGCTGCTCATATGCAAATCCTTTCGTGACTCTGCGCCAGCTACGTGTCCTGGCGCACAACGCTTGCTCCTCATCCGCGTCCGTCGCGACTTATTTACTGTTTTTCAAATTGTGCTACGTAACTTTTGGCTGCCAGTTTTATAAGCATTAGTTTGTGTGTGCTTGTCTGTGTGTGTGTGTGTGCGTGTGTGAGTGTGGGATTCCCCGCTTCCGCTATTCTTGCCAGCATGTGTTTATGGTTTCTTAATTGTCTGCTTGTGTTTGAAAACTTTTTTTCTCCTATCCAAAATTTGGAAACTTTTTTATGCCAATGCCAGTTCCCGTTAATATGCCACCAAGTTGCAACTGCGGTGGCTTTGTGGATTACTGTTTTTTCGCATCACGTATATTGATTTAATATGGATAAAAATAAATTAATTGTGCATACTGTTTTGACATAACGCGGGTATATTTTATATACTCTTATTACTTTAATTTTCTTTTTAACTAATTAATACGCAATCCACTGAAAACTCGTTATTTAAGTTTTGTGCAAACAAATATACCGCATAATTAAGCCGCTTAATTGGGCATGCACTCAGCTAAATTCATTGATAAATTGTCAACAAATAAACAAGGCATTATAATAATGAAGTGCAAATACGCTTGCAAAATGAATGAAAAGCTACCAAACTCAAAATCAAGAGCGAGCAGTTAAAAGTTCGAAAATAAAACATTTTCTGTTTACTGTGAAAGAAGATTAAGTGTTATTCTTCTTCTCTTTTGGTATGTATCCTTAATGCATATAAACAGGCCTGTTCCCATTTCCGATTCCGATCATGAATGAAATGCGGCTAAAAATGTTTTATTTTTGATACAGTTGAATCAGAAGTATTCAAACTAACTAAAAAAAAAATGAATAATTGCTATTTTAATCGAAAATAAGTATACAAAATTAAAAACAATTCAGAATAAAATGATGTCTGAAACGAGAACAGGCAGTATAGTTCTAATTTCTCGTGAATCAAACCAAATTCTCCTGACTCGTATAAGTTACAAGGCAATTCAAATTTTAAATTTCTCCGTTTTTTAAGCTAGGTATGTCACGTTTGTTTATCTTTTGTTATTAAATAAACAACTGAAGATATGTTTTTTCTTTAAATGTTGCAAACAAGTTGACTTAGCTAATGTATGCTTTTGTCCCTTGCCTGTGTACAAAGTCAACATGTTCTAATGTAAAATCCCAGCATTTAATTGTTAAAATCAATATTCGGCATTGCAGTAATAACTACATTCATGCATGGCACAGTAATTGGAGCTTAGGCAAACTTTTAGCTAACACACACACACACACACAAGCACTCGAAAGTTGTGTACTGGCTGCCAAATTGAGAATGAAAAATTTGCCAGCGCACAAAAGTATGCTACGATTTCTTTTAGTGAATGTCGTGAACGCCATTTGCACTTTATACATGTATTTGTTGGGCTTATAAGTGTGTATGAGTGTATATTTGCCGTAAATCTAATTGGAATTGTGCACGTTCATTGAACTGCACACTTAAAGTATTTTATATTATTGTTGCACTTGAGAAATGGCAGCAACGAACAAAGAGTTGTCGCTCAATGCTTGTTACTTAGTAGGTGTTGTTGTTGTAGTTGCTTTGCAACATTCTATTGCTATTGCAGCACAGTTCATTGACGCAATTGTTACCTATGCAGAAAATGTTGCATTTAGCATTGAGAAATGGCAGGCAACAAATCTACGTCAGCTTTAACACAAGCAACATTCTAAGGCGACGCGCCTGCAATTAGGAGCAAAAACACGTACCAAAGCGTTGTTGTTGTTGTTGCTGTTGCAACTCCTCCAACTCGAAAGCTGCTGGTAGGCTAGGTAACAGCACTCCAATAAGTAGATAGACACAGTCTGGTGTTATGACTTCAACTGAGAGCTCATCCGGCTTGGTCTCGCTGCTTATCAACCAAGACACTACACTGGCCAAGAGGCAACTTTAATGAGACGGAAAGCAGGCGCCAATCGCAGCAATTAAAATTAATTATAGTATTTGTCAGCTTTGTGGCTAACTGGCCACCAAATGCGGCTCCACTTTTCAGCTCCATTCACAAGCTCTGTTCAGTTCAGTTGTGCCTGAGCTCAGCTGGCCAAGCAGCAACAAGCAACAACGCAGGGGCGGACTCAGAGTTGGGTGCAAGACGTGCTGCATTGATTGCAATCGCGATCGTTAATTAAATGTCGAAAGGAATGTTGTTGCTGCTGCAGTAGTTGTTGTTGTTTTTCGTAGCTGCTGCGTAAAGATCAGCCAGCTGGGATAACGCAAAGTTTTTGCTGTTGTTGTAATTGTTGTTGCTGCTGCTTTGGCATCTATTTATAGCCGCTGTCCGCGGCACGCAACGCAACACGATTCAACACCGAATGCAACTTGCGGCAAATGCGGCTGCCGCGGGCTTTATTATCGCCCTTGATCTTGGCTAAATCGAAATCGCCTGCATTGCGTGAAGTGTTGCAAATGAGTTTTTGTGCGGGGCGTGCATTGAATTTTCAATTGGCCAGCAAATTGGCAGCACCAAATCAGGAACCAGGCTCAGGTTCAGGCACAGCCACAGCAGCCGCAGGTGGGCAGACATTTGCTAAAAGGCATACGCATCGGCTTGTTATCGATAAAGCTAAGCATAGACGATAACTAAACAAAATTCGATAAGTTTGCTGGAACTATTTGTAAAATGTTTTGATGCCTTTGGTAATGTTTTTGAAATGGCACGGATGCGTTATCAATTATGCGAAAAAGCCGCTCATCGATTTTTAACGAATCATTAAGGCATTGAAAAGCTTCAATTCAGGCCTGTTCCGATTTCCATACGTTTTAAAAAAGTAAAATTTAATGAATTCTGAACGATTTACGACGATTTATTCTGATTTTCGATCGGAATGGTTTCGATTTCTCCTTTTTGAACAAAATTTTGATAGCAATAATTATATTTATTTTTTTAATATACTCTAAATTTAGTTTGCCTCCAATTTATTGAATAAATTCGTTAATTAATTTCTAAAGAGGATCAAATATATAAGGATATTGTGTTTGAGAATTTATTGTTTGAATTTCTTGTGAAATCGGTCCAACTACTTTTCATTTCGCTGACAATAATGCAAAACTTTGTAAAACGTAAAAGTTTGACGTTTTCGGATATTCAGAACAGAAATCAATTCCATTTTCGCCAATTTAGATTATAATTAACACAATTAAATAGAGGAGTTTAGCTGGCTTGAGGTCAGTGTTTAGTTAAAAACAATAGTTGTTTTTGTTTTTTCACCAATATATTTCGGTTGAACTTCAGTAACCGTCTTCAGGGCATAGAATTTTACACGTCCGCTCTGTGTGGCGTGGTGTTGTCAACGTGGAGTTGTCAATCAAAACTATAGATCTTATAATATTAAAATGGAGTATGTGAGTAAGAAAGTAAAAAAAATTTAAGCTCCTTAATAATGCTGTGGACCCTCAAAAGTTCAGTGATGAAATTATTCAGAGCATTAAACAAAAACAAAAATAATGCAAACTGGGAGAAGTATCTTACCTTATATTCAACTTATAACACAAAGCATTGAATACTGACAAACACACGTTGCCGATTTAAAGTTGGCTAAGAAGGTATCAAAGCATATTTATTGTAAAAAAATCCAAATTCTAAAGAATAGTTTTACATTTGTATGCAAAAATTTAAGTAACTTAGGATTAAAAGCTTTGCACTGCTTTGCTTTTATAAAAAATAAATAAGTAATTCGAATCTATACGGAAAAGTGAAATTCTTTAGAATTTGGAAAACCAAAATGACTTGACCCAAATTCAAATACAACCAAAGAGTTTTCCTCTGTTGTGTCAAAAACTAATGAAGCTTGGTGAAACTGCACTCAGACAACGTTTCACTTTGCCAACCAGGAACATCTTCATAGTTGGACGTTGCAACGTTGGCGTTGCCACCAAGCCGCAAGTTAACACTCCTAAACAATGGAAACATACTCGTACTTGTACTCGCACTCGTATTCAGATGTCGCAGAGAGGGTTGCGCGGCATGTTTTCAGAATAAATGCACTTGTGCACACAAAACTGAAGTTTATCAATAGATGGCAACAAACAGTACAAAACTTTGAACTCGTTTCGGGCCAAGTTTTCCTCATTTTTGTTTTTTTTTTTTGCTTTTTCTAGAAAACTTTGCGTTGCATTTGTGCTGTGCTCACAAAAAAAGTTGATTGCAGTTCTCTTGGACTCGTTCCGGGGTGTTCTTTTGGACTGGTCTGCTGCGACTCCTGGCCTGGTTGTCTTTCAATGAAAATGCAAACAAATGAAAAGTGCACAATGAAAAGTGCAACTGCCGTAAACTTGGCAAGGGGATAGGGGGGAAGAAGTGTCGGAAATTGGAGCAATTGAAATGCAGTTTTGATGGCGTTGAAAATTGTCAATTTGTGGCCGGTCGAGTCAATTGCCAAGTGCTAAAATCGATTTGAGCATTATGTGATATATGTATGTGTTGATGTTTGCCAAGAATTCATGTTCGAAAATAGCAATACTAACGTAGCTGTCTATCGGCTTCTTCTCAAATGAAATTTGCAGAAATTCACAATTATGGTTTAATTAAGTTTTACTACATTAACACTTGAACGAAAATATCGACTAATTTAAAAAGGCTTCATGTTGCTTAAAGTTTTTAGGTGCTTTACAAGCAATTAATTTTTGTTTTAAACAGTGTTTGAAATTGATTCAATGTATATGCAAAAACATTGTGTATTTTACGTTTTAATTGAAGTTTACAAATCGATTCAATTTGTTTGCAACTTTGAATTTTAAAAACAGTTGAATATGCAACTTTTTAAGCTAGAGCTCACCTGTTTTTCATCGTGACTATAAAGTATATTGTAACAGCTGTTTGATTTGCTAACGAGTTTCTAAAATGTTAGTTTTACTAACCCATAGATTGGCGTGTATTATCAAGCATTACGTCTATCTTAAAATTGTATATGATTGTTCAATTAATTTAATGTGAAGAGCTTTAGAAATGAATTTAAGGACAAACTCATAAGAATCAAAAATACTCCAGTCGAGTGTGCTAGACTATGAAACACACTGTATCCTGTATTTGTTCTTATATACACGTACACATACAAGAATCAAGCTGTGCTTAACTGACACTTCAAACAGTTCAGCGACACCGAAAGCAAGCAGTGCATTTCAACTGCCGTTCGCGCTGCAGCCCGCAATATGTTGCGGGATAGGAAAGGTTTTTCAGATTAAGGGACGTGTGAGATTTTTGAGTCAAGATACTATTTTTATACTATTTTTTTTATTTTTTTTTTTTTTAATAAAAAAGAGTATATTGGGTTTGTGAAATGTCCGTCCGTCCGTCCGTCTGTCAGTATGAACGCAGTTTTTTACCACAGTTTTAAAGATAGAGCAACCAAACTTGGTACACATGTTGGTATATACTATAGGCAGACAAAGTGTCAAGATCAAAAATAATTTTGCCACGCCCACCCCTGCCTTTGCAATCGTTTTCCCCAAAACTTTACAACTGGCCAAACCAAATTTAAATAGATGGCAAAACCTTAAAGATTTGAGCAAAAATATAATTGCCAAGCTCACTTCTGACACCGCAAAGTGGCTAAAAAAGCGTGTATCGCAGCCGGGTGCATCCGATTGCAACGTTCTCACTTGTTTGATAACATCTTTATTTTTATCAAAAGAGATATGTATATTTTTTAAATATGTTGTTTTGCAGTTGTTAGTTTTGAGCGGGATCGGCACGGACGGGATTTCCTTTTCCGTTCCCATCTCTTTTTCTTACAGACATAAGCACCTCCTTCTGAATGCTTGTTTGGTATCCCCTTTTGTCCTTTTTCCAATAAGTATCGGGTGTATAACAATAAAAATAATTTCAATAACTTTGGCACATATCAAAATTACGCGCAATTCTTGTTTATCTTTTGAGTCGCTTAACCCCTTCCCCACAGCCCAACGTGCCCACGTGCATTCGGCGTCAAGTATCATTGGTTGCAACATGTTCGAAGCAACGTCAATGCCGGCTTCAAACAAGTCTTTTCAAATGTTGCATCAGAGATGAGTAGGCGCAACTAACAAGTTTGACAAGCACGTTATGCCAGCGTTGCAACTTGTTGGTTGGACAGCTAATTATAATTAGAGGGACATACACATATGTATTTACAAAGGTCAGCTTTTCAAGTATTTGAGAAACGATAGAAATTTTAATGTATGTATATTGCTTTTCTACTTTGCCAGGTAATTGATTTTTTCACTTATATAATGTTCTTTTTTAAATAATATCGTCCCTTTGAAGATATTTTTAGGCTTATCTAACTAATATTAAAAGTTGGTATCCAAATTTATGAATACCTCACTGAAATGACATTTGCGCATTTAATGTACTAGTAATATTTATGCCTAGTGATAAGAAACGGTTCGAAAGGTTCTATTTATTGTCAGCTAAGTGCACCACCAACTATAGCAGTGCATCGATCTGGGCAATTCAACTATAGGTACTACCTGCAATAAGAAGCAGGACCTGTGCCAAGTTTCATCAATATAGCTCTAGAACAAAGTCTTGAAAAACGCGTGATTCATACGCTTATTCGCCAAAATAGCCTACAGGAAGTACAGTGTTTTCCATAATCTGCACCTGCAAAAAATTAATTTGCTCAGATTGTGCGGAAAAGTGCACATTGAGACAAACTGCCTTTAAGTCACAATTAATGGCTCTACGCTTATGGACGTTTTATATGCCTCAGCAAAGTTAAAATTTTATTTCAAGGAATGACCTTTGAGAACAATTGCTAATTTTGCAAAATATTATAAGTCTTAGTACAACCAACATATAGAACAAGACCGTATAATTGGTATCCATTTTAAATTTCATAAAAAATATGTTTTGCTCTTGAATATTCACAATTTGATACAAAGTACAAAAATATTGCAAACTTTTCGACAGCAACAGCTGACTTAAGCAGCTCTTAAATTTAACATTGGTCTGTTATATAACATTTTTGGTTCTGAACTTTACAGTTTGAAGTTTTCTTAAGATGTTAACACAAAAACAAGAAAGAATGCTCAACTATATGTTGTATCAATGTTGATCAGCTGTGTAAATTTCATCACGATCGGATAAATAACACCAAAGTTATGGAAGAATCTATTACCCCCGTCTCAGCAGGCAAAAACAACAGTTTGACAGGAACTGGGCACGTTAAGTGTGCTGCTTGCTTGTGTTGCCGCTGAGCTGCTTGAAATGCAAGTTGGGAGCAGGGAGTCTCGTAGTCGGGCACACTCAACTAGAGTATTCTTACTTGTTTTTTTCCTGATAAATAACAATTTTAACAAAAGCCATAGATAAATACATATGCATAAGTTTATCTTCACTTAGACAAGTAACTGAACTATCGTCTAAAAGCACTTTTGTTAAAACAATTGGCGACACATGCGGGTGCATTTTGTTATTGTACAATTTGCTTGTTCGTGCAAAAGAATTGCCTGCAGCGCGTTGTGGCCTTTATCTTGTGTGTTGTTATCACAAATTGACCGCACTGCTCACACCCATAGCGAATTGGTAGCGAACATGTTGCAATAGGTTGCGAGTCGCGTTGCCAACTATTGTTTAGCCGGCCAATGCGACTGTGAACCGTTTCGGTTCAGACACGTTGCCGTTGAGCCGTTTCGCTTGTCAGTCGATTTTTAGACGTTGAAACAGTTGGAAGTGGGGCGCGTGCAGATCGGAACGTTGCATTTCTCTTACTCCGGTTGCACACGACAACGATAAAACTGTTACACACAGGTGCAGGTGCATGTGTGTGTGTGTCTGTGTGTTTGTGTTTGTGCATGTGTGTGTGTGTAAAGGCGCGTGAAATAAATACAAGCAACAACAGCCAAGAGAGCAGCAATCAAAGTCAGCTGTGAGTTTTGTTTTCGACTTCGTCGGCTAAATGTGTGAAAAATAAATGCAAATTAAATATAATAAGCATAAATTACAAATTATAAGCGTGCATATTTCGGTTAATGCCAAGTTAATATAAAAGCGTGCAAACAAAATCAACGCCGCCCACTTACCCCACCCGCTCGTCAGTCGTCAACTTACAGTTACAGTTCGCAGTGTGTTTTTGTAGTTTTCCGTTTCCGTTTCTGTGCCGCGAAACTCCTGACGCGGATCTCAGCTCCTGTTCCAGTTCCCGTTCCCATTCCCATAATAATCCTCAGCCTACGTTTTGACAGCAAAATCAAAGTGCTGAAGCGGTCACAGCGACAACAACAACAACGACGTCAGCAGCAGCAGCAGTCGAACTGAGGGGGTAAGTCGAAACTGAACGTCAAGTGTCTCTGCCACGCGACCAGGAGCAAAGCAAAGCAAACCAAAGCAACTGCAACAACAGCAACAAGAAGACAGACAGACAGCCAGCCAGACAGACAGACAGACAGACAGACAGACAGACAAACAGACAAACAGACAGACAGGCAGCGAAACGAAACGTAACGAAACGCTTGGCATAGAACCTCGGCAACAGCAGCGGCAGAGGCAGTGGCACCTGCTGCTGTCTGTTGTTGTTGTGTTTTGTTGTTGCTGTTGTTGCTGCTGTTGCCTGGCGCTCCACAACAAAACATTTCTTTTTGTTGCGTGTGTTTCGCGTGGCTCCGTTAACTCAAGCTGACATTTACAACACTGCAAACGACGCGTCGGCGTCGCCGTCGACGCCCGCTAAACTTTGTTGGGCCTTCTTTGCGTGCTTGTATTTGTATTTGTATGTTTCAGTGGCGTAGATAAGGGGATCAATCCCCCCCATTGAGTTTATGGAAAAACTAGAGCTGTAAAGAAAAATATTTATCGATATTGACATCAATCGATATTTTCAATGTTTTCAGACAAGAAATTCGATACTATCGATAGTATCGCTAAAAATGCTCGAGTTAACTGTACCTAGTGAGTTTATGGTAGTCGAAGACCTATACTAACAATATACATTTAATGTATTTAAATTACAATATTTATTCAGATAATATAATTTTAAATCATATCTGAGCATATTTATTACTAATTATATTTTATGTAACGCTTCATTCGTAAACATTGCCACAGCTCTGGTTTTCATATCGATTCTGACAAATTTTATCGGAATTGATCGGATTACCAATCACGCTTTTATTTTGGATGGATTTTCGGCTCTCTTCAAGATCGCTTTAGCCAATGTTGACAAAGATCTAATAAATTGGTCAATATTTTCGAATTCCACCAAGAATTTCTAGTTCTTTTAGAACTATAAATGTGCGAAAATTATTCATTGGATAATTTTCAAATATTTATGGTTTGTTAACGCTTTAAGGCGATGTGATGAAACACCAAAAGAGTAATAAGACTTTTTCTACATTCCGATAAATACATTGATCATTCATATTTGTATCTTTATGGTTGTCGTTCTGCTTGATATCGACGACTTGGACCAAAAATCTAGAAAACTGGAATCTATTTTGTGAATTATAATTAATAAATATAGATTCTCAACAGTTAAAAATTTAGGACTTAAAAAAGAAAAAAAGGAAAAATGAAATTCTAAAATTTAAGCCCCACAACCTATTACAAAAATCTACCAACGCCACTGGTATGTTATGTTGTATGTTCTCTTTGTTGTTTTTGCATTTGGTGATTTCATGTTCTTGCTTTGCTTTGCTTTGTTTTTCTTTTATTTTCTTTGGCTGCTTCTCTTTTGGCGTGCATTGACTTTGTCAGCGCACATTTTGTTTTTGCATGATTGTTTTTGCCCTTTCTTTATTGTCTCTTCTTCTTTTTCGTTTTTTTGTATTTGTATTTGCTCGCAAATTACATTTATTGGCCACTTCCTTGACTTTGGTTTTTGCCGGCATAGAAAAATCAATAGATTTTTATTTGATTTCTTCCCATCCTACGTTTACAGCCCTGGCACGACCCTTTTGTTTTTGTTTTTGCCTTTGGCTTTGCCATGGCAGCAGCCCTCCTCCCAATGCAACCCTGCGTCTCTGTTTGGGTTTGCGTGATTCGGCTTTCTACTATGGGTTGAATTGGAACTAAACTGAACTGAAAACTGAACTGGCCTAGAATCAAGCCAAATTTATTAATTATCACAAGCAATTCACGAGAGAGACTCGCAAGCCGTTAGTTGACACACTTTCGCAAGGGGGCGGAGGGGTGAAGGAACCTATCAGGTGGATAGACAGATAGACAGACAAGCCGATAGGTACAGCTACAGTTAGATTGATACCACAGATAGTAATTTGAAGACTTTTGTCTTTTATTATGCGCTAATTAGACTGACTTTTATAAATCTGCATAATTAAATTGACAAACTGGAAATACTGAGCAGGTAGCTGGTTCACTGGTTCACTTGGGCGGAGTTCATTGAACGTTTTTAAACTATTCCAGTATTTTTTTTTTTAATTTGACAACTATAAAACGTAAAATTTTGTATACTGTTGCATTGGGTATTTTGAATAATTTAATTATTTAAATAAAAACTCATCTTCTCCACCAGACTTAGTAATTCAAAATCTTGTTCTGTTTATATTAGTGCTGTATCGATTCGATCTGAACTAGTTCTAAAGATCGGGTCTTTGAAAAGAACTCCTTTTTTTCGATTTTGATTATCGTTAGTCCGGCTTTACAGGGAAAGGAACTAAAAGAAAGAGTAGTTCTTTAATCGGGAATCGAACTAGTGAACTAGGTCGGCAAAAAGTACTATCAATCCAAACTCTAGCTTATATGAATATGGATCATGCTATCGTATCATTAAAATTATCGTTTCGTTGTGAATTTAGTTTTTGTAAAGAGAAGTGGAAATCAAATTTGACTTTTTAAGAATTATTGTGTATTCTTTAAATGTATTATACACAAAATAAAAATAAAAAATTAAGCAAATCCAAAATGTATTCCCAGAACGGAAATTTTGCATTTTTCGATAAAAATAAACAAATGGCAGCATCAATATATTGGAAAAACATCGATAGTACACAGAGCTAAAAACTATCGATATAGTCGCTGCTTTGCCACCTCTCGATTCATAAAATCTTTAAAATTAAGAAAAGTAAAGTCGTTAATTTAAGTAGAAATCGCGCTTAATTGTAAAGAGTCGTCCTAAAACAAAGAGTATTCTCAATTTAAACATATTTTTTCAAGAGTTCAAGGTAATTATCTAAATTTAAGAAAAACATTTCTTAAAAGTACAAATTTTTTCTAATTTTGAGGTTTAATTTTGTTTTAGGTCAAAATTTTTTTATACTCTGTTTTCCAAAATGGAAAAAAAGAGTATATTGGGTTTGTGAAATGTCCGTCTGTCCGTCTGTCTGTCCGTCTGTCTGTCCGTCTGTCTGTCCGTCTGTCTGTCCGTCTGTCTGTCCGTCTGTCTGTCCGTCTGTCTGTCCGTCTGTCTGTCCGTCTGTCTGTCCGTCTGTCTGTCCGTCTGTCTGTCCGTCTGTCTGTATGAACGCAGGTTTTTTCCACAGTTTTGAAGCTAGAGCAACCAAACTTGGCATACATGTTGGTGTATACCATAGTCAGACAAAGTGTCAAGATCTCCCCCCACCCCCACCCCTTCCCCCAAAACCGCAAAAACCTATATCTTCCACAGTTTTACAGCTAGAGTAAACAAATTTGACATAAAGACTAGTGACCACACCCTTGACCGACCTGCCAAAAAAAAATATGCCACGCTCACTACCACCCCCGCAAATGAGCTAAACCTGTATCTCCTACACCCTTGCAGTATGACTCCATTTGAACTCTTCGATAGATTGGAGAAAAAAATTTTTACGTACAGAAAACAGAGTATATCGCAGTCGGGTGAGCCCGACTGCAACGTTCTTACTTGTTTTTAAATAACTTGACAAAACTTACTAAATCAGGTTTTTAGCATTATCTACGCGTGATGATATTTCCCTCCCTCCCTCTCAATCTGTTGAAAAATTAGAGTTTTTTTTAACAGATATCATAATTAACAAGTAAGAATGCTCTAGTCGAGTGTGCCCGACTACGAGACTCCCTGCTCCCACTTTGCATTTCAAGCAGTTCAGCGGCAACTCAAGCAAGCAGGGCACTTAACTCGTAAAGTGCCTGTCAAACTGTTGTTTCTGCCAGCTGAGACGGGGGTAATAGATTCTTCCGTAACTTTGGTGCTATTTATCCGATCGTGTTTTTCACAGTAGATCAACATTGATGCAACATATGTGTGTACCAAAAATCAAAGCTCTATCTTTTAAATTGTTGCTGTGGGAGTCTTTTGCGATTTGCGGGGGTGCGGGGGGGGGGGGGGGGGGGGGTGCCTCCGAAATTTGAAATAAACTTGAACTGCGTATGGTATACGTGAACCTTCATGCCAAGTTTGGTGTCTCTAGCTCTTATAGTTTCCGAGATCTGTGTGTTCGTACGGACAGACGGACAGACAGACAGACGGACATGGCTAGTTCGCCTTGGCTGTTGATCCTGATCAAGAATATATGTAGTGTATATAGTCGGGAATGTCTCCTTCTGCCTGTTACACACATTTGCAGTACTTTATAACTCCCTTTTTCCCATTTTTAATGGGAACAGGGAGTAAAAACAGCAATTGAACTTTTTTGTATACAATTACATGTTTTTATTAAATGTATCTCTTCTGCAATCATTTCAAACCTTTGTCTTGAGTTTTGCTTAAAAATATAATTGTTTGGTTTTACATATATTATTCGAATGCTAGATGTAATATTATTGTTCTACGGAGCTAATAAATGTTGGATAATTATCTACTAATTATAATTCGATGAAAGCATGCAATTTTCAATTTTCGCAGGAGGCTAAATCAAATACTTTATAAAAAAAACTATAAAATATGAAAATAAACAAAAAATAAATAAATAGTAAAACCAAAAAAAAAAAAAAAAAAAAAAATACAAAATATAATAGTAAAATCAAATAAAAATGTCCTAAATTTATAAAATATCCTAAATAGTACAATTAACTTTAGTAAATTGAATTAAATAAAAAAAAGAAGATCTGGTTTGAATAAAAGTTACCCTTTCTTCTTAAACAATTGTAAAGTATTTTTCTGGAATGCAACCAATATTTTTGTTGACCTACCTAACGTTTAACACTAAAGCAGATATTTAACTAGTTAAACAACAACAATAACAACAATAACAACAAAGGAAAACATTTTGAGCATAAAAGCGACAGAACCTTTTTGTAATCTCTTTTGTGATTATAATTTGTTATTATTTAAAGTAACTTTTGCTTGACTTGTTGCCAACACACAACTCATAATCTTCTTCACGCTTCACATTTCTCAAAACTCTTGAATTAGCCATATTTAGCCGTCTGAGAAGCTTTATGGAAAAGGGAACTACCAGCTGCTGAAACCTGTCTTGGCCAAATCATATTCACACTGAGCCAATAAGTAAAAGTAGCGACGCCCTGGATGTATTTTTCATCAAGGCATGCTCTTTCATGCTCTTTCATACTCTTTCATTCAGTTTTATTTTAAATTTTATTTATTTAATAACATTCAAGATTGGTTTAATTTGATGTCCATTTGAAAACGGGTTTGTTGCTTAGCTAGTCGGGCTGGTGCTGAGACTAAAACTGACACTGAGACTGAGACGGGGACTGGAATCCAAGCTGGCTCTGGGTTCGGGTTCAGGTCGAGCTGTCTGCCTTTTTTTTTGTCAGACTGCATCATTAAGAAGCAGCAATGGCAATTAAATTTAATTATTAATGTCGGCCTGCCACAAAGGGGGGTCTGTGGTCTGCGAGTGACAATGAGATGCGAGGTAAAAGTTTAAAGCTGTTGCCATTTATGTTAATTTCAATATATTAATCACAAACACATTATGCTTCCTTCGCTTACATCATATGGCCTGGTCAGTCTCTGTTGATTTATATGTTGACCTCAGTTGGAATGGGCCAGGTGCAAAATATCAAGAGATGAACGCTTTATCTTTCATACATTTCGCACGTCGGCACGTTTTTCAATTTATGTTTTTCAAGTTGAGGAGAGTCCAAAATTATCAATCCAAAAAAAAAAACATCCATTTCGAGAATTTCAGATCTTTTGCACGTTTTACTTTTTATGTTTCCACGCTTGAGCAGCGATTGTAAAATGATCGAGGAATTGGCATGTCTCAAGGGTAGATAACTTACATATGTTATGTATAGTACTATGTAGATCTCTCTTTTTACAGAGACTGCTGTAATCTAATGTCAGCTCAAAAGCTGAGCACGTATGTGTGTATAAATGTGTATTGATGTGTATAGATGTGTGTAACTGTTGTTGCACTGAACCACTCAAATGGCAACTCGAAACGGAAACTGCAACTGGCAGTTAGCAGTTGGCAGTTGGATAAGGCAACCCCACACCATAAGTGGGCAAGGGGGAAGGGAAGCGAGCTGACGAGAGTCCGATTGTGATGCTGTGTTTGTTTTGTTTATACAAGATGCAACCTCAACCTGTGTCTAGTTGCGAAAGAACTTTGAGTAACTTAAGAAGCGTCTGATTCGTGCTGCAGAGTAAGAAACAAAAGTATGTGAACTAGAGAATAATGTTTGCTCTGGATATCTTGTTATACTATGTGCATTTCAAATATTTATCTATTAATAATAATACGCGAATGACTGTTTTTCTATAATGTTATTTCATTTGTGTTCGTTTATTCAATATAACAATGATATATTCAATATAACAATGATATGTTCAATATAACAATGATATATAAACAGGAAACTAAATAAAATGTTTGTGTGGATTACCTTTAAGTGAAAATCGGTGAATAGTCACGCATCAGTTAATAATTGAAAAAACAATTGCTATTCAATTTTGACTACGAAACGGATACTCCAAATCGATGCATAAAAAAAACATAAAATGAAATACGAAAATTTGAAAATTAATTGTTAAAAAAGCTAACAAAGAAGTAAAAACACAACCATATTTGGCTATAGTTAATAAAAATAATTGTATAAACATAAATTTTGAATTTTCATCAGAATTGATCGATTAAAGGATAATTGAACTGAGCAATCAAAATCGATGAAAAAACCCATGTTTGGCTTTTGTTAAAAATAAATGAATTTATGAAATTTTATTTATTGTAATTGATCGATTAATCGATTTTTTTACTACGACATGAGCGTTCAAAATCGATGCTACTTGCGTTGTTACGATTTTTGATCATCGATATTTTTTATAAAACACCGCACTACAAAATTTCCTAAGTTTTGTTTATATTTGATTATTTGAAAACTTGTGCTTATTTTATTGGACTGTAAATTCTGCAAAAAAAAACTTATTTTTTAAATTAATTAGATTGTTTGTGAAAAAGTTTGTTTTTGTCTATGAAACATCGATTATTCCATTTATTATTTTCTCCTATTCTGACTAGTTGAACTGCTGCCTCATTTCGAAAACAATTAATTTTAATCACTTTTGATAGTTTTTAGTTAAAAAGTAACTAGTTGTTTTAGTTTCAAGTTATTTTAAAGAACTATTGAACAAATAAACTATTAATTTCTCTTTGATAAACTTATCGAAATATCTTATAAAATATAAGTTTCAGACTCACAACCAACTTCACTGGCCAATATTTAAACCTTCCAACGGAAACTCTGAGATACTAATATTAGTTTAACGTATGTGTAATTGTTGTACACTTTTTTTTGGCAGCTCAGGCATTTAAACGGCCTTAAATGATGGCAATTAATACTTAAAAGGCAACCTTTTAGTCATAAATTGTTATTTTTTGCGGCTGCATTTTAATTATAACTCTGCCAAACTGAAAATGTTGAACACGTATAAAAATAAATAACAAAAATAACGAAAATATGTGCTTTGTTTGAGAAACGTACAAAAGTTGATGCGAGGCAGCTAACAAATGGCAGACTGGCTGCAGCTGAGTTGGGCAGCTAAAGATGGTCCAAGTGGAAGTCCACAAACGATTGCAGCTAATTGCCAAGGGGGCAACAGTTGTAGGTAAGGAGGGGCGGGGATTCAATAGGAAGCAGGAGCAGCAGAAGGATCTACAACTGCAATGACAAGACAAATGTTGGTACAACCTGCAGCTACAAGTGAACAACAACACGATTGCAGCAGCAGCAGCAGTAACAACCCCAGCAACAACGACAACGACAACGACAACAACAACAACAATTGGCAACATGCCGTGCAAGTTGTTAGGCGAAGGCATAAAAATTCGTTGCTAAACCAATTCGAAAGCAATTTCTGCTTAGAGCCTTGCAGCGGGTGGGCAGAGTGCACATTTGCATAACTAGGACCCTGCGGCTTATAGGCCGTCCATTAAATGTGTGTGTACGACATACACAGACACATACATACATGCATACATACATGCATATGCATGTCGTCTGTGTAAACGTTTAAGATACATATGTACATACATATATTGTTGGTAGAGCTGGGCTTAGAAGTCTTGTGAAGACGAGTTCATTGAATTCTTTGCTGCTTTATTCGCCAAACTCGTAAATTTTCAAACAAATACACATAAAATTCAAACCAAACTGGTTCCTGCAGCAGCCAGAACAACAACAACAACAGCAGCAGCAGCAACAACCTTAACAGCGATTTATACGAGACCAAAGCCATATAGTCTTTTTATTTTTTTTTCGGGCCTGCATCTCTTGGAATGCGGCAGTCATCTTCATCGCTTTGGCTGCCACAAACACAAACTCAAACACAAACTCAAACCCAAACTCAAACCCGAACCCAGACAGCAATAGCAACTGAAACTGAAACTCATCTTTGCTTTTTGGCTTTTGGTAGTACTTACACAAAAAGGAGGCCAAGAGACAGAGGCGTATAAGCCTAGATTGCAAGTGCATAATATCATCTGCTTTCTGCTTTTGCAATGCGTTTCACTTTGCACTTTTAACGTTGACGTTTTCGTCTCTTTATATTTTTGGATTCGTTGCGGCTATTTCGATTAAGTAGCTGTCAGCATTTGTATCTTGTATCTGCATTTGTCGCATTTATCCATTTGCTCTCTGTGTGTATCTGTCTGCACAAAGCTGCTTTTGGTGTTCAAGTTGATGCTGCAGCAGCTCTTGAGTGCAGTTTGGTGAAAGCGCAACGCATTCGGATTATGGCCTGTCCATAAACTCGCATCGCATCTTTCACGAACAACAGAAAAAGAACAACAACAACGGGCGACCCACTTCCACATCCAGTTTCAGTTTAAACAACAGCTGTGCCTTATCAGATCGTATCACTGCCGCTCTTTTCGTATCTCACATAAACTGTCAAAGTTGCGCCCCAGAAACTAAGCTAAAACTAAGTAGCTCAAATATTTGGACAATTCCCAAAATACTAATTGGGTCCGTCAGCACGAGTCTTAAGCCTGCTAATCACTTGTGGGCAAAAAACAAATATGGAAATCGTAACACAAGCACATTCACACATAGATACAAACCAACACAGTGAGCTATTGAGACGAGACGAGGCGTAAGGTCAAACAATGGCAAAAATATATTCAAGAATAGATACAAAAGTATCTGTATCTTGAGCTGTAGCTGTTGTGGTAGCCACTGGCTCGAAATGGAAATGGACACAGACAGCTCAATTGCCGACAGGGATCATCGTTGCTCCGACTTTGTATTTATTTTCTTTTCTTTTTTTTTTTGGTTTTTTTGTTTTTTATCTCGCTACCTGTCAAACAGAAGATGTATACATGGCAAGATGCTTGAGCTGCCTAGACATCAATCAAAAATTGAAGTTTTTTTAGAATTGAGCGTAGCTGCTGCTGCGGAAATGAATTTGAGCTTTGGCCGCTTAAAGTTAACTGTAATTACGCACGCGGATACATGATATAGATACAGATACAGATTTATATCACATGACGCACAAACTCGTTGCATGGCTCCCACAACTGTTGAGCTGGTCAACAAGAGCAACAACAACAACAGCAGCAGCAGCAACAAATAGCCACAAACAGTCACATAATGACCTTGTAACTCAACTGTCAACTGTCAACACACGCAGCAGCGACAACAACAACAACAAATCAATATCTAGCCACAATTTATTGTACTTGTATCGATAGCCATAAATTGGAGCGCCTGGCACATGTCACGCAGCCGTGGAAAGGCAACCAGGCCACAAGAATGCTGTCCAAACAATCTATCAAGGGGATCGATCGGAGTGGAGGATCTCAAGGCAAAGATAAGCCATATTATCGTTATAACAGTCCTAGCAGAAAACTCTATCAGTTATAGTTTTCAGGTGTACTTACAAAACTTCGCAACATTTGTCAATTTCTTCTTCCATATGAATTCAATAATTATAGTTTTTAAACATTTTAAAAAATTTAACTATTTCAGTTTTGCAATTATTGGATTATGACAATATTCGAAAATAAAAGTTTGCTATTAAAGTACCTTCTCATAGAACGCAACTCTCAAAGCACTTTTAAAATTGTACTCTTTTAATGCATCGTTTTCAAAAAATTACCTCAGTTAACGCAACTTTCTAAGGAAATCGTAGCTGCAAAATAAAAATTCTATCAAAATATTCAACTTTTAAAAAATTAAATTATATAAAATGAAGTTTTTACTTACAACTGTAACCATTTAGTTATCAAAACGATAAAGTCGATAAAGTCATGTTTCGTTTAGATTGGCAGATTGTTTACACAGTCTGGTCACACTAGGGAAACTAAGACTCCCTTTAACAAGAACCCAGCCAGTCCCCCCTGCTGGATCCCTGCCTTCGCTCTTGAATAGAGCTGTTTTTAGGTATTGTATTACTTGTATTAAAACTACACTAAACTACATATCAATTGAATTCCAATTAGAAAATCTACAAAATAAAGAATATGTAATAGAACAATTTTTTGTTTTACGCGCTTTTAACGAAGGAATATCCTTCACCGGAACATTGAAAAGCCGGCCTTAAAAAAAGGAATCTCTTTTTAAAAGCAGGTCCGTTGGTCCATAGAAAACTAGAACTGTTCCGATTCTAATTAGTTGCATTAATTGAGAACGTACGGTTTTTAAGCTACTTTCCAATGTATCTCTCACCATATACACAATAATAGGCATATCCTTCGATAATCTTCGGTTCATTTACCAAACGTTTTTGTAGAAAAACACTCAATTTAAACAACAACAAAGACAAGGCAGCTAAAGTGTAACTAGTTTTTGAGAATGTTTGGTAAACGGTTTCTGTTTTTTACCATTCACACATTTGAAAGTTAAGCATTTAAAGTGGACATTGAAAACAAAAATGTTTGACAGACATTTTGTCGGTTGTTCAAATCGTTGTGACAATTAGTAAGCCGTCACTTGAACCAGACATTTAAGAAATTAGCATGATTATGAATGAAAATATTTTAAATTTTGGTATTAAAATGGTTTTTTTTCCGAGATCGAATCAACTAACATTGAATTTAAAGTCTTTTGTAACCTGTATTTATTTATAAATTTTAAACCGTGCAGTTACTTTTCACTTCAATTAAAGATTCTATTGCAACATTTTAATTTTTATCTGAATCCATAGTCACTTAATTTAAGCTCATGCGCAAGCCACATGTCCTTCACTGTCACATTAATGTGTCTCAACTTGCAGTTGAGCTACTGCGTCGACTTTAGTTCGCATTTCAAGTTTTGATAATCATCGGGGCAAGTGTCGCCTGCCCCTTTTACAATATTATGCGCCTTGGCGCAGTTCTGAATGGTTTGAGTTGGAAGCATGGCTCGCATATTTATAAAAAACGCTTATCGCTCTGAATATTGTTTACCCGGCGGAGCCATAAAATATGAGCAGCTCGGCAAATACAAATAGTTGGCGCGATATCTGACGGATACACAAACAGCTAGCGATGAGCGACTTCCTCGTTGTTGCTGCGTTTTTTGTTTAGTTTCGTCTTTCTTTTTTTTTTTGCTTTTCGTTTTGTTTTGGATAAGTCAGCACACAATAGGCGAGCTCCAGTATAAGTACAATCTCAACAAGTAATGAATTACGTGCTGAAGAGAATGCGAGGGTAGAACAACAGGGGCAGCGTATCTTCAAAAAAAACTTAAGAATTTGCCAAATGTACAACTTGGAGATATCCACAACGAACATACATATAATAATACTATCAAAGGCAACCAAAAAGTTTTGTGCATTGTACTCGAATTTGTTGTTATTCAGCTGAGAGAAGAGCTGCGAGAAGAAAGCACAATTCTAAGGCGAACTCAAGTTTTGACAAAAGGTCGCTGTTCTCGTTGTGGCTGTTGCTTGTTCTTGTTGCTTGTTGTTCACTGTATTTTGCTGAGTCGACAGCATTGTGCGATAGCCGAACTTAGTTTAAGTATTTATAATCTGTTTCGAAAAAATGAGAAAAACGTGTATATTAAGTTTTTAAATTGTTAGTCTCTTCGTCCGTAAGAACTCAATTTATTGCACAGATATGAAACTAACTCATATACTTTGGTAAATATTTAACTTTTACTTACCAGTTCAATTCAGGCTATTAGCTCAGTAGTTCATTGGAGTCATTTGAGTCCCAATATCGTTCATCTGATTCGCATGCAGAAATCATTAAGTAGTCTTTTAAGTCTCAAATTATTCAGTAATCATTTAATTCGCGAATCTCGAAAAAACGAATGAATACGTTCGATTAATCGACGACCAATCGTAATATAATAACCAATCGTAATATATAACGATTCAAATAAAGAACAGCAATGAACGATTGAACGATTTTGGGATTCGAATCAGTTGAACGATCCAAGACTACGTTCACTCGTTCTTTCCGAAGCTAAGTTCAATCGAACGAAGTCTGAATGATTCGATACTACAATATTATATATTACACTTGGCTCGATGCGATCTGAACTAGTTCTTAAAATAGGGTCTTTGAAAAGAATTATTGAATTATTTGATTATAGTTTCTTTAGTTCCTTAAGTACCCTTAGTTCGTTTAGTTCTTTAAGATTCTTTAATGCCTTTTCTTTCGGTTTCGGCTGTCGTTCGTTTGATTTGTTCTGTGTTCTTATATGTATTTTCATCAATTTATAATCAATAGCTAAAAATAAGCAATCGAAACTAAAGAAAATAAACTACAGAATAAATAATAGCGAGACTCGTTATACATGATGTCTACTGTACAGGAAAGACCGAACTAAAGAACTTAAAGCAAATAAACGATTAGTTCTTTCATCAGGAAACGATCTGCTGAACTATATTCACAAATGAACTAGAAAGCCCAACTCTAGTATACATCATAGACAAAGTGTTAAATTGTTCTGAAAACAGAGTATACCTCTGTCGGGAGCATCAGGCAAAAGTTCTTACCAGCTTTCCTAATTGTGTAGTTTGTCTTACTTCAATGTATTCGAAAAGTTAACCTGGCATATCTTTAAGACACACTTATTTTGCAACATTTTTATGATTTTCTTAATGGTTTTTAAACATGCGTTTTCTCGTTATTTTCAATTGGTTTCCCCCCAAGTCAGTTCAAAAAGTAACTACAAAAAGTCAGTCGAACTCTAATGACGCGAGCTAACCTTCAGTCACAAATCATCATCAGTAAAAAAAAATGCAAACAATAAATACAATCATCAGACAGCTGGCAACAACAACAACAATAACAACAATGTTAAAACAATAGCCAAGCAGAAGATTTAATAAGGCAAAAAAGGCCAGTAAAAAACCTGTTGCAATGTTTTTGGCGCTCTGCTCACTTGACTAGTTTTTATTTTGATTTTTATTTATTATTTATAATGTCAATGCATACCACTGACTCTGACTGTGACTATGACTATGGCTACAACTATGGCTTCGATTGTGGCTCTAACTATGGCTCTAACTATGGCTCTAACTATGGCTTTAACTATGGCTTTAACTACGTTTGTGGCACTTTTTGTTGGCATTAGCAATGAATGGTTATTAAACCGTAACCACAGCAGCGCCAACTTGTCCGGAAAATGCCAATGGC
The DNA here is from genome assembly GCA_949708635.1 of Hirtodrosophila cameraria. Classification (NCBI taxonomy): domain Eukaryota; kingdom Metazoa; phylum Arthropoda; class Insecta; order Diptera; family Drosophilidae; genus Hirtodrosophila; species Hirtodrosophila cameraria. Next base: position 23,566,998 of record OX453089.1, read on the forward strand.
TATGGCTGAGTGTTAACTGAGTTTTCATGTTTCAGTCAGTGACATTTAGATGAAGTTTTTTTTATATAATGACCACCCTTTGAATTAGCTAAAGCAATCGAAGATTGTTATTTTGTTGTGCAAACTATTATAGGGAAAATGCCAAGAAAATGACCTAATCAAGCAGAAAAGTTTTCAAAATGCCTAATATGAATGAAGAAAGTGACCACATTGGAATGTAAATAAATTTGAACTTGACATTTATGCGTGAATTTAAATGTCAATTTAAAGTGTACAACTAGAAATTGAAACACTATGAAATGTTACTAAACACTTATTGACTTTGACTTAATGGATATTTAAGAGGCGTATTAAAACAGACAATGACAATGACAATCAAAGCGTGTGAATGAAGATAATTGCACTATGGAGGACAAGATTGTGCATAAAATGTTTAACCATTCAAGGAGTAATTAAGAGTCTATGTGGAATTGAATAAAAGAGATAAATTAACCCGGCAATGAAAATCTGGCACTTGAACACACAAATTAAAGCGCCATAGAGTACTAATTAAACAGTGAATAAATTGTAAAACTGAATGAAAAGTGAGTGAAAAAGATGCAACAACCAAGTGTCCAACTGTGTTGGAATATATAGTCAAATAAAATGAATGAATTAACACCGCAATGACAATCGGGCATGTGAACAGAGCTATTGGACTTGTTATTAAATAACAAAACAATGAGTTAAAAATCAAGTTATTACGTGTATAATCCAGTTGAAAGAAGAGCTAATAACCAAGGAAGGTATAACTGTGGAATTATATAATATATATTATAAATGCTTTTTATTAAACGCATTAATTAATAATAAATAAAATAACTAACTACCTAATCGTTGAATAGTTTGAAGAATGAACAAGTAAAAATTCAATGAATAAAATGATTTTTATGTAGTAAAGTAAGTTTCAGTTTCAGTTGTAAACTGAACACTATGCTATATTATATTTTAGACAGCATCTTCATACGAAAACATCAACTAACAACTGTAAAGCACACACAAAACGCGCATTTGGCCTTCGGGCATTAAACTTTGCCTCACCGCGGGCGCTTTTTTGTACAATAGTGGCAAATGTTGCATCAACATTAACACAAACACACAAACACATACACACACATACAAATGTATCTGTTGGATTGCTGTTGGAGGCATTCAATAGAAACGCATCAAATGCTTTGGCACTTTCGATGCCTGAAAGCGAAGTCAATGCAAAGTCATCAACAGATGCTTCTTCTTCTAACTGCTGCTGCTACAGTTCACCTTTGGCTTGGCATTTATCATTTACAAATGTTAATCGTCAATACACATATACTTTTACATATATAAGGTATAAGCCCAGCCGATTCGATCCGTTGCTGGCCGAGCCTTTCCAGGGTGCAGTGCCAGTCCCAATGAGTCAGCTAACCAAAAATGTCAGCAACAAAAGGTAAGTGCGCCTGCAAAGAGTAGGCAGTTGTCTGTGGTTGCTGTTGATGCCTGCAATTTATCACATGTTGCTGCAACATAAAAATTTGTAAAATGCATTCAGGTGCCGCCAAATATTTAAGGCATGCCACAGAGTCGCGTCGCGTTGGTTCCGTTGCTGCTGTGGCTGCTGCTGTCTTTACTTTCAGTAAGTCATTAACTTGCAGTTAGGTAACCGCCAGCTGAGGCAATCCATTCAGCCCTGCAGCTGCAGCTGATGTTGGCTGTTGGAAGATGGTAGCTGATAGATGTGAGATGCAGCGGAGTGCAGTCAGCCAAGTTAGTTGATTGAGCCGTAATTAGGCATTGCAATGAGTTGGGAAAAACTATCTGTCTGTCTGTCTGCTCTTTAGCATTGTTGGCATGTGAGCTGAGCTGGCAAGTTGTTTAGTAGGCGCACTGGCTAGCTTGGCTAGCTATGTGGGTCGTCTTCCAACCAAATTAACACCCCGAAAATGTAACAGAAAGCAACAACAAAATAGCTACTTACTTATCAAATGGTTAAAACGAAAACGAAACGAGCTAACAACAATTCAGAACGCAACGTGCGCAGCCAATTGGCATGGAAATGGGCGAATGAAATTCTTGGCACGTTAAAAATTAAACAAAAATACAAAAAAAAAGCAACTGAAATGACAGAAACAACAATAATAACAACAACAACAACAGCTGTGGCTGGGCTCGGCACAAAAGGTTGACCAAGATACGAGTCGAAGCGCGTCGAAAGAGTTCTTAAGTGTCTACGAGAGTTGCAGGTGAACAACCGTCTGATTGCCTTTTGAAGATTTTTACAGCTATTTATTTACTCAAGCCCATAGTCCATTGTGCTTTTACTCACTCACTCTCTCCCTCTCTCTCACACTCTCTCTCTCTCTGTCTGTAATTCTGTCTGTCTGTCTATCTCTTTCGTTTGTTTGCTATTCGTTTGTTGCTGACACCTGCTTTGTTTTTTCAAGCTGCTGTTGCTGCTGCTGCTGACAACTACTCTAATTATATTTGACCATTTGTTTATCAACAAAAACAACAAAATTATATAAAACTTTGCCAAATTGCTGCATAAGGAAACTGAGATTTGGGTTTATGGAAATGCCTTAATTTGTAACTGAAGGAATGAACGATACAAAGTAATATAACAATTACTTTTCCATTACAAGATGCAAATGAGCAGAAACAGAGAGAGCTTAAAACTATATTATTTAATTACACTAAAAATATCATTCCATTTTTAATATGATTAGAAGTCAACTTTTCACAATGGAAGTCAATTTGGACAAAGGCTGACGTCAAATTACATAAAAAAGGGAACGATTTTGTTTGTTGTTTTTTTCATAGTGTATGTTACTTCTTAAGTTTAAAGTGTATATCTTCTTTGAAGTTAAAAGTATTGTACGTTTTTCAAGAAAACTGGTAGTTTCAACCGGAAACATTAGATAAGAACCTACCGAGACTTCTATATTTTGTAACGTTCGCGATCGCTAGTTTTTCTTAAATATTCTGAAAGCTATGGAATTTGACTTTTGCATAGTGCAAACCGCAACAAACAAAATTTAAAGCCATATATTTTTGGTGTTTTATTTTCAAGGTAAATGCATACGAATGTAACGTTCGCGAACCTGGAAATATATGCTCTTATGAGGAAAACAGGCTGATAATTTCAACTGAAAACAAAATATGTATATGTTGGAACATGTTCTCTTAAGACTTATGCTGCTCTAATAGCATATCTTTGCTCACATAGATTTTGATCTTAACTTAAGTTGAACTTTGTTTGCAGTGCCAAATATTTGTTTTGTGAAAACTTTTTGTTAGAAGCTTAACGTTAGTTTTCTTTCAACTACTTTAAGGACAGCACAGCAGAATTGAAATTCAAAATAATGTTTTCTAAATATATGTTAATGTGAACCCCATCACTATTTCCCTGCCTACACTCATCTGCCTCATCTCAAAAGAGGAAGGAAACAATTGAAAAACTTTGCCAAAAATAGCATCTTATTTAAATTAGCCAATTTTGTGCTTATGCAATGTCTTCATCAATGACTTTTTGTTCGTGTGATTTTTACAAATGTTTGCAATAGTCATCTTCATCATCATTGTCATCATCGTCATCATCTTCTTCATTATAAGCAAAACTTTTGCCAGGCACTTTCACTATCTACTTGTCTGCAGCCTCAGGGCGTTTGTTTATGATTATGAATTATTGTTGTGGTATATAGTATGATATGTATAATATTTTTAAGAGAAACCCCTATGGATTGTACTGGTTTTGGCATATGAATGGTTGGTTGATATCATCAATGAATAAAAACAATAAATGTTTACGTGTTTGTTTTTGTTACGCATCGCATATAAGCGATTACAATGCTCTACATTTATATACATTTTTTTATTTTTTTTTTTAGTTTTTTATCTGGCAGCAGAGCTGATGCTGTTGTTGTTTATTTTGCCCATCAGCTTTGCAGATTTGTTTGTTTGATTTTGCAAACGAACAAAATGTCACAAATCGACACAAAAAAAAAAAGAAATATAAAACAAATATAAATTGCTACAAAATTGTTGTCATAGAGAAACATCAGTCATATTCATATAACATACATATCGTATACTGAAAGGGCAAATATTTGTTAACAAAATATATATAAATAATAATATAAAAAGTAAAATGTCAGCAAGGTGCCCAGCTGTGCATGCAATATGAAATGTATTTAAATATACTCGTTCGAAATTGCATTGAAATGCATTCAATTATTGAACATCAATTTGTTGATTATTCATGTTTGTGGTTTAAATATACATATTTACATAAATATTTATATAAATTAATGATGACAGTTGACAGTTGGGCTTGTGGTTATTTAGTTGTTCTCTTCTTCTTTTGCATAAAATCGCAAAGTACAGTATTTTATTTAACTTTAATGCTATATACCTATATACTGTATTATATAGTATTATAGTTGTTTTTGAATGCCACAATCAGTTGCACAATTTAATAAATTGTCATCCACTTTAAAATTGTCATTTCTGAGAATATTTATAAATTAATTTCCCAGAAACCTTGATAGCATAATCTATGCCTACTGATAAGCTAAGCAATTAAAAAAGCTATCAGCTTTTGTTAGATTTGCCAAACTATTTAGAAGACTAACTTTTATAAATAATATATGCAGGTACTTGAATAGTTTTCATTAAATATAATGAATGAATAATGAAGAAACGAACAAAAGTTTTGTTTGCAACAAAAATAAATGAGCAAGCTTTTGATTAACTGAATTAAAAAGTCAACTTAAATCAGTCGAATAAACCCTCTGTGTAGTTGCGCAGTTAACTACTGCGTACTTTTTTCGAACTGCTCAATAAAAAACTGTACTGACGAAAAACTCCCCAAGTGTTTAACCTCAGACCTACTGTGCATAGGTCTTTCAGTGTTCAACAACAAATATAACTTTTTGACTAACACTGGCAAGTGGCAACCTTTTATCAGGGAATTTTTCGTGAAATTTAGTAACGAAGTGTCAAAAGTTAAAGAGAACACATAAGAATGCTCTAGTCGAGTATGCACGACAACGAGACTCCCTACTGCCAACTTGCACTTCAAGCAATTCAGCGACATGACCATGTCTGTAAAACTGTTGCTTCTGCCTGCTAAGACAGGGGAAAATAAATTCATCAATAGTTTTGATGCTTGTTATCCGATCACAACGAAATTTAGGCCACTGATAAACGTTGATAAAAACAAAATGTGTATCAAAAATCAAAGCTGTATCTTTAAAATTGTGGCTGTGGTAGTTTTTTTTTTCGATTTGCAAGGGTGCGGGGGGCTGTATTTGAAATAAACTCGATCTGCGTATGGTACACAGGAAACTACGTTCCAAGTTTGATGTCTCTAGCTCTTATAGTCTCTGAGATCGGAGCGTTCATACGGACAGACAGACAGACAGACGAACATGGCTTTATCGACTCGACTGTTGATGATGATTAAGAATATATATGCATCCTTCTGCCTGTTACACATCTTATAAGAATACTTTTGACATTAGTCATTGAATTAGAGTTATGATTCTACGATACGAAGAAGACGGAAATCTTATCAGCTACACATACTATTGACAAAACAAGTAAGAATACTCTAGTCGAGTGTGCCCGACTACGAGACTCCCTGCTCCCAACTTGCATTTCAAGCAGTTCAGCGGCAACACAAGCAAGCAGTGCACTTAACTCGTAAACTGCTTGTCAAACTGTTGTTGCTGCCAGCTGAGACGGGCGTAACACAAGCAAGCAGTGCACTTAACTCGTAAACGGCTTGTCAAACTGTTGTTGCTGCAAACTGAGACGGGCGTAATAGATTCTTCTATAACTTTTGTGCTATTTATCCGATCGTGTTGAAATTTACACATCCGAAAGACATTGATTAAACATACATGTGTACCAAAAATTAAAGCTTTATCTTTAAAATTGTGGCTTTTCCCATTTTTAATGGGAACAGGGAGTAAAAAGGTTGCTCACGATAGGCAAAAGTACACAATACCCATCTGCTCAACTTCACAGGGGATCGTGAATACCCTTAGTATGTTTATATTATAAACATAAAAAAGTTTTTGCAATGTTGTGTAACGTTTGTATTAACAAGTTATAATGTTTGAGCACAACTTCGAAGATCAAGTATATATATATAGATAAACCTGTTGCAAAGTTTTGCAGTACTTTATTAAGTATGTCCTTGTTGAAAAGTAAGAAACTAATGTTAAGTGAAAGACACTTAAGTTACTTAATATTATTGTTGATTATTATTTATTATCTTTAGCTTTATTCTTATTTGTAACACCGACACCATATGCACACATTAGAAGAAGAAGAACAGAAACTTAAAGTGTGACCAAACTATATGTTACTAGAAATACTTAGCCTAGTGTTGTATAATGATAATTTTTTATATTCCAACAGTCCTTAAACTATTAAAAAAGCGATGTTGAGCGAATAAAGTATCAATTTGATTGGCTGTATAGTAATCATTATTACAATTATATATTTAAAGGCATATTTTAACACAATGTTTGTGCAATTAATAACACTAGTTAAAAGCAATTCTGTAACTATTTAACATAATCGAATCTGGAGTATTGGAATCTGTTCTAAATGAAATTGAAAAAGAAAACAAAGTTAAAATGTGAAATTACAATTATTTGTATATTTCTGGTGAAGGTTTTAAATAACTATGTTTTCTGTTCAAAAACTTTGTTAAATTTGAAAAAAAAAATTCAATTTAAAATATATATGCTTGTGTAACTTTTGATAACATGTTAGTTTTGAAAAGTGTTAAACTGTTTGCAGACAGATCATTCAATGTAAGGAAAGTGAAGCTTTAATTTGCATGAAATGTGCTTTTGTAAATTGTAATTAAATATTTGTCTTGATAACTGTTTTGATTGTGGACTTTAAAGGATTAAATTGCTTAAATTGTATGTGTATTCATTTGGTTTTATTGATTTCATTGGTTATGTTCATGATTTATTCATTTAAATAAACTTAGCCGGTGTGGACTGACCTGCGCTTTTCCTTTCAATTTCAATTTCAGTGTTTCCACACTGTGTTCCATCCCTTTCTTGCAGCTATAAACATATCTAATGTACATATATATAAAAAAGACGCATTCTTAAGATACAAGTTTGTAGTTGACTTTGGTCGAGTGGGTCGTATTCGTACTTATGTCTTTGTAAGTGGCTTGGCTGACGACAGCCAAGTTGAAGACATCAACTTTAGAAACACTAGAGATTCTGGAAACATTGTAAACTCTGGAGATTCAGTCTTGTTGAAAGTTTTACAATCGCAGCTAATTAGCAAATTCATGCTAATTTCGAGCTGTAACAAATAAAATTACAAAGTGCAGCACGTATCGCTTTATGCAATTAGCTGCAACATGTTGCCTGCCTCTTGCGAGTGATAAAAACAACAACAATAACAACAGCTGTAATTCATAATGAAGTTGTTGCAGTTTGGTTGAGCGTAAGAAATCAGCGTGCTGCACAAAATATGCCTACACAATTCAGCGCTCGTTTATCAAAATGTTATGCGAGGAGGCTGGCAGGAACAGGCAGGAACTGGACAGCCCCCATTGGGGTCTGTATAATTACTAGGCTGTATAAGAGAGGTCGAGACTGAAACGAAGACTGAAGCCAAGACGCTCTGTCTTTAGTCTATACTCACGACTCGACTCGACTCGACTCGACTCGATTCGACTTTTGTTGAGCTATCAACTGCAGTCCTGCAATCGATTTGAGTTATTGATTGTAACGACTTTGGGGTCCACTGCATAGTACTATGATTAATTTAATGTTGAGTCAGCTTTTGTCTTCCTGCTGCTGCTGCTGTTGATTTTGTATTTCTGGATGATTTGAAAAATTAGTGCAAAACTGAATACTGTAAACGCAAACCTAAAAATGATCATAAATCAAACAGTTTGCTGATTGCATTCGAAGTGCGCACAAATTGCATGATTTGCAATTTCTGTGTATGTGTATTGTGTGTGCATTGTACTGTGCACCATACTCAGTTGCATTCTCCGGATGCTGACACGACTGCAACGACAACTTTAAGACCTTACTTGTGTCCAGACAACCTTCTTCTTCAAACTCATTCCAGGACAAGGAGTTTGGTTTCTGTTGTAGTTCAGCTTGTTGGAATTGAAATTGGGTAGAGAACCAGACGCAGACGCAGACCTCACCTTGTACTTGTACTTGCGCAAATAATTCGCATATTTGCTGCAAGTTGCGAGCAACTTTAAGAAAATTATTGCTTGGCATTTTCATTTGCTTTTTATTGTTGGCATTTTCCGCCCATTGTCCTGGCTTACGTATTTCTTCTTTTCTTATTGTCTGTTTGCCTTGCAATTAAATTTTTTTTTGGCAGCAACGACAACATCGACAAACACAAATACAACGCGACATTTCACCAAATCGATGAGCACGTGAACACAGCAATTCGAGAAAGTCACTGAATCTCCATTTTCATTTCTTTCGAGTGTTGTCTTAATGCAAGACAAATTGCTACAGTTTCCTATTTGGCTATAAAGTGCACAGCAGTCGCACACTGGCTAAATTCAACAAAATTTGGTGTCAAATGATGCCTCGTTCATTCCAATCCGATTTTAAATTTTCAGAGGCATTCCATATATTTTTTTAACTTTTTCCCTATCAGTCAAGAAATGTTTAATAATTGCCGCTAAAATTGTCTTCAATACTAAAGCAACTACAAACACGTTCTACATCGTTTGAAAGATAATTTAAGAGCTAGTAAGCTTCGCCAATATATCTAATTAGCTTTATTTTTCAGAATAGTTTTTATATTGATTTGAATATATCATCAGAAGATTTGATATCAGAAAATTCGTGGCTTGAATATGCATCGTCAGTAGAATTTTACCTCATGTGCGGGGGTGTCACGGAAATCTCTAGAGATTTTCGGTTGCTTTGCATTTTCATTCGCTCTTACAAACAGCTGGTGCTGAAATGCTTTAAGATATTTACTTTTTTGTCTTATGGAAGAGTCACTGAAGCAACTTCAATTTAATGTCAAAAAAACTTTCGGTTGGTTTCAGAGCTCCTGCAAAATTATTAGAGATTTAGTTGAAAACACCACCAAAATCAATTTTAATATTAAAATAAATATTTGTAATGGAAACAAAAATGTTTTTCTAAACTATCTGCAAAACATTTTATAAACATTTAACTTGTTTAGATTATTAAAATAGATTTTAAAAAATATCCATTGAAAAAATGCAGTCAACCAAGCCAACCGAACATGGGAGTTGCCACAGAAAAGAGTTGCCACACAATTTATTAAACTTAGCGGGCTACAAATTTTTAAAGTGTTTTGTTTATATAAATATTAATTGCAAAAATAAGTTGGTTTACTAATGCTTTAATACAAAATGATCTTTATAAATTTTTGTTTAACAAAAAGAATAACAAAAGTGCAAAACTTAATTTTGTAATTTTTTTGTTTCCAAAGAAATAATCAGTAGGCTTTTCTATCTGTCTGATGATATATTAAAATACAAATATTATATATTTTTTGTTGTTTACTTTTTGACTATTTGTGCTTGTTTACAATACACTTAAATTTCATTTAGAAATCAAATTTTATTTGTTTACGCTATATTCTAAAAATAAAATATTGATGTTCAAAGTTTTGATAAAACAAATATTATTTATATAATTACAAGCTATCAACACATCAAAATGGCATTTGGCTAAAATATGACAGCATTCACCATCCCCATCTTAGCTGCTTTTGAAGCCGGATCTTGTTCCATTGTATTAATGTCTATGTCACTTAGGCAACTCATCTACCATATCGGCTGCAGAAAAGTAGTTAAATGATAAACATACTTCTAAAAATATCATATTACGATTCTATCTTTATCACTCTTCAATGTTTTGCCTCTCACGAGAGCATTTTATCAACTTATTTTCATAGGACATTCTTAACAACTGTGAATTGATTTTGAACCACTGTTGATTTACTGCAAGGCTCTCAGACCTGAGTGACAGTGTCGTGCCTTATCTCGACAGTCGTAAAATCCTAGTCCAGTCCATAAGCCAATGCAATGCCAATGTCCATGGCGCTAGCCAAAATCAATAAACATAAAGCCCTGGCAAATTACACGCTTGTATGGGCAGTAAAACTCGAAACCGAATCCGAAAACGAAATTGAAACTTGAAACTGATGTCGAACGAAGACGACCGACTGACTGAGAGATAAAGAGAAAGAGAGGCTCACAATTCAAAACTGGTTACTCAACTATGTAAATTTGTATTAATATTCAAAAGAAGCGATTGCGTGTATATTAAACAACAATAATACCAATAACAACAACAATAACAACAACAATAACAACTAGCATTAATATGCATATGACCTTCGTCGCGGATGATGGACGTTGTCGGAACACAGGTCTGAGATATTGGTCCCGTGTCGAATGCGGTTTCCAATCAGTTGCAAAGGGCATAAATTGGATTTACAATCGGCAATTGCAGCAATTAATTTCGCTTAATCAAGACGTTGAATATGAACACAAAAAGTAAAAAGAAAAAAGAAAAATTATATTATATGCCGACTGACCGCATCGAGGCTATTTTGATGGGCATCGTGCGAAGCATAAAATAGAATGAAATGCTTTTAGACCAAAGAAAATCGAAAACAAAGAGAAGAACAGAATTTCGAAAAAGTATTAGGCAAACAAAAAGCCTAAAGGCATTTTGTTTATATATTTAAGAGTGTTTATGGCAAGCAGCATTTTGCGATCATTAGCAAATAATTTACGTCATTTACTCACAACAAACATGAAAAGTGTTTTTTGTTGGGTGCCATGAACTTAAGAATCCTCTACGCCATCTCTTTCTAAGATAAACAAAACATGCAACTTACAAAATAAATTACGGCAAAGAGACCGATTGATAACAAACAAGACACTTGACCTGAAAATGAAAAGAACTTTTATTAAAAATGTATATAAATGTTGTGGAGTTGATCAGAGTAATACTATATAAGAGTAGACAACAATTAGTCTTTTGGGAAAGTAGAAAACAAGAGAGGAAAGTCACATTCGACTTGCCCTTGCAGAAAAGTTTTGCTTTGCTATAATTTTCCAGCGGTTGTTTCTATGGCAGTTATAAGATTATATGTTTGGAACATAATAACATTGAATTCTAGTATTTACTTGAGTTATTATAATAAAAGTAAAGTTTTTTTTTCAACAACTCATATTTCAACAGATTGTTCCCATAGCAGCTGTTAGATATAGTAGTCCGATTCAGTCAGAATGACAAAATATGTAAGTTTCGTTCAAATATGTTCATTTGAGAATCATGAAATATTTTCGTGCAACTCACTTTTTAACCGGAATCCGTTTAAGCAATTTAAGAACCATTTATTTCATGAAAATAAATACTTGAATATTTGACATTTCTGTTTGTCATGTGTAAGAACACGAAATAGTTTGTACGTTAAAGTTGCTCTGTGCTCGGTCGTAAGCAAATAAACTGAGCAAATAATTTGACTTTTGGTACCGAGTGCAACACGTCATAAGTTTTGAATTTGTTACTCAAATTTAAATTTATAGAAGATTATAAATAACTTAAAGAAAGATAAATTATTTACCCAAGATCAACAAGCACATTTTTAAAATTTATGTAAAGCAGTTTTTGCGATAGTTCTCTACTCAAAGTTTTAATTTTAAATTTAATATTTTTACAAAAAATCAATAATGAGAAAATCTGTCAATCGATAGAAAAATCGGACCGACCAGAATTCAAATATTTTTATTTAAGCTCTAAAATTGTATCTAAATAATGTTTATATTGCTTGTCTTTCTTTCTCCAAGTGTGAATATAGCATAGACCTATTCAAATAGGGTATATTTGAGAATAACAAGGCAATCAGAAGAAGGAGGAGAACCCTTTTTGGATCGTTCATGTAAGCAGCTTTAGCTTATTGGTCCAACATTTATTTAATGAACTGCCAAGTCTTAAATCTCTCAACTTTGTGGTTCTTAAAGTTATTGTTGTTGTTATTATATTTGTTGTTCCTGTTGTTGTTGTCACCGTTGGTGGGCGTCAGAAAAGCGTGTGAAATTAGTTGTCAAGTTTTTAAGCCTCTTAAATGGATCTGAGCACTCGACATGAAAGCTGCTTCTGTTTCAGTCACAAAATCATGAAACATTGCCAACTGTACGCGAAAAGAAATAAATTATTGCTGTTGGGCTTAATGTGCTAGCAACATTAATAAGATTGTCTTTCTGTCAGCCAACGTTCGAATCAAATTAATTAATTAGTTTGATTAGCAGAACTTGGGAGCATTTATTAATTATATTATTCGCCTTTGGGCTGTCGCTTTCAGGCCGCAGTTCAAAGCGATTCTAATTTGTGTAACCTGATTAGTTATTGAATAAAAATATGTACATATATGTATTTGTGTGTGTGTCTGTATGTGTGCATATTGGTGTGAGTTGGTCATCACAAACACGTACACACATTCCAACATTCAACACCCACACATCGCCACAGGCCACTTTACGTTGATATCGTCATGCGATTTTTATCTACCGCTCGCTTGAGACAAGTATTTTGAGTTCTTGTGTTTGTTGTTGTTGTTGCTGTTGTTTATGTGTACCTTGAAGCCGTTGCACATTAAAGCCGACACGTAACCGGTTGTGTTGCCACAATGTGTTATAATGAAAATTACGTGGGTGGATGGGAGAGATACAGGAACAAAATAAAATATACGAAACAGCTAATTGTCAGATGGTGTCAAGAACTTCTTTTGTAAGAGAGAAAGTTTGATTTATAGAATAAGATTGCTTTTCTCACACTGACTGAATATGTAACTGACTTTTGTAACTGTAATAGTTTTTCATATATAATTATTCTCATTAAAATGGATAAATGATACTCCCCCACGCTCTGAAAATGACAAAAAAGTTTTACAACTATAATTTAAAGACATTTGAAAGATGGTGCCTTGTCTTTTGTTGTGGCTGTATCTTAGCTAACTGCTTACTAATGATGCAAATTTCATAAAGATCAGATAGTTAACATTGAAAGTATTCAAGAAATTGTGTATTCAAGAATAGTGCGGAACAGCAGGTAGCTGCAGCTTAAAAGACACACAGTGCACAGTTTGAAACATGTGTATTTGTTTATATATAAATAAATAAAGCATTTCTGTATATATGAGATTGCAAAAGGGTATTTCCTAGCTGAGAATATCTTCGTAAATAAACATGAGAGAAAAGTTATAATCAGCATGTCGCAGGTATATACTCTTTCAGAAAAGTTGTTTAAGTAAAAAACTTTATTTTCAATCGCTTTTGATAAAACTTGGTCAATATGGGTATAATATTAAAACGTTACGTAATATTGAGTTTAGTTGACAAATTTTTCTAAACAAAATTGTTTTCTTAAAAAACTGATTTTTAGACGGATTGTTTCTATGGTAGCTGTAAGATATTGGCTGTCTGATTTTGAATAACTTAAATAATAATCTCCGGAATTCTTTTAAAATAATTATTTTAATGCAACGAAAGTTAGATCTTTAATTTTACTCCCTGTTCACATTAAAAATGGGAAAAATATATATTCTTGATCAGCATCAACAGCCAACAGGATGTAGCCATGTCCGTCTGTCTGTCTGTCCGTCTGTGCGTATGAACGCAGCGATCTCGGAGACTATAAGAACTAGAGACACCAAACTTGTCATGTAGGTACCTGTATACCATACGCAGATCAAGTTTTTTCAAATTTTGATTACCCACCACGCACCCCCGCAATTTGTATGTATTGCTTCAATACGCACTCTCAAAGCCATCAAATAGAAGATACATCATTGATTTTTTGGACACATATACATATGTTATGTCAATGTTGGTTAGGTGCGTAAATTCCATTAAGATCGGATAAAAACACCAAAATTATTGAAGAATCTATTTCCCCTGTCTCAGCACGTAGAACCAACAGTTTGGCGGGCACTGGACAAGCTAAGTAAAATATTGCAAGCTTCCTTGCCTTGATTTTTGTACTCTGATTCTAAAGCTTTATGGTTTTAAAAAATAACTAAAGTGTAATTTAAGCCATGTAAAGAATTCTGTGAAATTAATTGTTGAAATTCATTCCACAGCTTAAAAAAATCAATATTTTAAATAAAAATCTATTAATTCATTTTGCCTGTTTAACTATTCCACACATCATAAATAATTCTTCTAACTGCATAATTGCATTTTAAATATAATTAATTAAATGTTAGCTTCAAATTTGCCTGGTCATTAAAAAATAATGCAAATTAAAAAAAAATAATAATAAATTATACTGTCTGCAAATATTTGCGATATGTAAAACTATTAATTTTGTGAATTATGCTGTTGCTATTAAAACGGAAAGTCATAATGCATTTCTTGGCCAGCTCCATATGGAGTTAGTGTCATAAATTGTGTGGATAAAACAATGTGGCCAAGTTAATTAAATACAAAATTACAATTACTATCAAGCGGCCATTATTAGCTGATAATAATAGCTTATCTCACGATACCAATATATATATATAACTTGTGACTAATTTATGGTTGAACTTTTTGTTTCATTGCAGCTTTTGTCATTGCGATAAGATTTGCTGAGCCTTTACAATAATAGTTAATATCAATAAATAATTGATAAGCAGCCGCATTGAGGTGAGTACCAAAAGAAAGAAAAAATGAGAAATAAAACAAAGAAAGTCAACATTTGCCCATTTTGGGGCGCAACTTCACAAATTTTGCAATGTCAATTTGTAGTTGGAATTTATGATATCCATTGTGGGCCACAAACAAGTTCATTGTTTGCTTTGGCTAACCAAAACTAATAAGCGCCAAGTATGGCTTGCAATTTAGCTCTGTCTGCTGTTTACTGGCCAACTGAAAGTTGCACTTGGTAGTAGGTAGTTGGGTACTTGGGAACTTGGCAGTTGCCAATTGTCAGCGTTCTCTTGCTGCCTCCTAAGATGCACACACAAAGCCAAAGAAGCTTTAGATTTGTCCGGGCATTGTCTTCGTTTCGGTCTTGTGCGCGTTCTCGTTTTCGTTTTTTGTTCTCATTCTGGTTGCCATTCCTCGTTATTGTGCCAAATGGCCATAAAAGGTTAATTGGGTCCTTAGCAACTTGGCTGCAACAAATAATGCAAGCATTCCGCGCGCACCTTTGCCACTGCTGCAAGCAACATACAACAAACAGCAAACGACAAACGACAGGCAACTAGCGACATGCGACATAGAAAAATCTTAATTAGTTAATTAAAACAACAAACAAGCCGGAGAAGAGCCCTTGTACCATATCCCAGCCATGTCCAGTACACTGCAACTAGTTCACTTGGGCTACTGCATAATTCATGCTACTTTAATGACAGCCAGGACACCAAAGTCAAAGCCCAGATCCCGTAGTTGACTGGGTGCTTAGTTTCGTGCAGTTGTTCCCCATTTTGATGTGGTTGTTACTTTTGTTGCTGCTGCAGCTCCTACTGCTGCTCCTACTGCCCAACGATAGAGACACGTTGTCTGCTCCTGGCCAGGGCCAACTATAGATCTCTTCACGTAGTTTGTGTGTGCGTGCCTGTGTGTGACTCAAATCCCCCGAGGTGACATTAAACTATGAAAGGCATTTAGCTTAGCGATTTATATAGGCAAGTTTTTGACAGTTTTATGTCTTTCGCTGTCCACCAGCACATCCAAGGTGCAGATTGAGGATAACGAGCTGTAGAACATTACAGAACAGAGCTCAACTGAACAGAACAGAACAGAACAGAACAGAACAGAGCGAAAACCACAAAAGCAGCTGCCTGAAATGTTTATGCTTCATTAAATAGCCAGGCAATGTTTATATTTCAGCGGCAAAGGACCTCGTTATCTCCGCCTCAATCAATGCAATTGGGTGGAAGCGATTTATAGGGTTTTTAACCCTTTACAGTTTTGCAATTGTAACATTAAATGGACTGTACAATATTCAATGCTTCCAAGTACACTTCATTTAGAAATGTAGGTACATTCAAGAAAAATCGTATAATTCAAATGTGACACTTTTGGTTTATTTGTGTTTGCTAAACAGTACATAAAGAAACAAAATTTTAGATTATGTCTTAGGAAAATCTATTGAAATCTTACAAAATCACAGAGATTCTAGCTTTGGTTGGATTGAAAACCTCGCGGAAAAAACGTAGTTGTTGCGAAAGCTCGAGAGATTTCACTTTTTCGAACTTCTGTTTTCGAAACAGAAGTGAATAAAAACACATTTCATTAAGCAACTTGTCTGCTTCGGTAAGCCTGTCAGCACACCTAAGTAGTTTTGTTACATTTTTCCCATTGTAATGTTTTACTTAAATGCACAATTATCACGCGATAGAAATATGAGTACGTCATTAAATTCTTATTTACTTTCATATAAAACATAAATAAATCAACTTTTTAATAGAACAAAAATTCAGATGATTTTCAATTTAATTTAAGGCAAATTATTTAGATGAGTAGTAGGTATAATTCAGTCTGGCTCTCATTTCTGAAAACTGTACAATCCGAATCGTTTTCGACTTTATATTCCTCTTTTTACTCCCTGTTCCCATTAGAAATGGGAAAAAGGGAGCTATAAAGTAGTGCAAATGTGTGTAACAGACAGAAGGAGGCATTTCCGACTATATAAACTATATATATTCTTGATCAGCATCAACAGCCGAGACGAACTAGCCATGTCCGTCTGTCCGTCTGTCTGTCTGTATGAACGCGTCGATCTCAGAGACTATAAGAGCTAGAGACACCAAACTTGGCATACAGGTTCCTGTATACCATACGCAGATCAAGTTTATTTCAAATTTCGGATGCACCCCCCCGAACCCCCGCAAATCGCAAAAGACTCCCACAATTTTAAAGATTGATTTTTGGTACACATGTATATTTAATCAATGTCTTTCGGATGTGTAAATTTCAACACGATCGGATAAATAGCTCCAAAGTTATGGAAAAACTTATTTCCCCTGTCTCAGCAGGCAGAAACAACAATTTGCTTGTGTTGCCGCTGAACTGCTTGAAATGCAAGTTGGGAGCAGGGAGCCTCATAGTCGGGCACACTCGACTAGAGTATTCTTATGTGTTCTCTTTAGCTTTTGACACTTCGTTACTTTTTAAACATAAGTTTGAATACTTCTCAATTCATCTTATACAAAGTAAAACTTTTTATATTGAATTATGAATCGATATTCAGAACAACTAATAATTTCGATTCCGAATGTTTTAATCGGAATCGAAAATAGAAACAGCCCTGATTTAATACTCTGCAGATTTGAAAGCATATCGATGACACCGAATTGACATGTAATTTGGTGGGAATAGATTATCTTGATACCTTCAATTGATATTTAAACAATGGTGCAGGACATTTGACCCTCTTGAGCTGCATCAATATAGAGTTGAAGTTTAATTCAAGTCTACCATTCATGGCTCTGTCTAATACACAAGTTTGACCTTTGAACTTGAACTTAAACACAAATTGCCAAGCGTGTGTAACCCCTGTGAGAAAACAAAGACATCTGAGAGCCATATTATGCCACCCATTATGGCCACAACATGTGCCGTAACCAAGAGACCCCCAAATGTGTTTATCTACGTACAAATGTCCCAGGTTGAGCTGGACTTTATTTAATCTGTGGAGCGTTGCACGCAACCCAAAAGGTTGACAAGTGTTTTGTGCCGGACATAAAAAAAGAAAATGACCAACAGCCATTAGGGCACAAAAATGAAATCATTTTTGTCATTTGACAGGCAATTTTGAAGCGTTACATTTTCGATTTCTAGTTCGACCAGTAGCCAAAGCCCACATCTAATTTGTGTTGGCCACACACAAAAAACAGTTATGAGAAGGGCAGGAAAATATGTGTATATAAATAAATATATGTATATTTATAAGTATAGTTGTATTATATCAGTTGCGCCCACAGAATGCTTGTCGTATAAAATGTAGCACCCAAAATCTGAACGATGATAGTTTATGCCAAGACCTAAAAGCATTTTTCCAACCCATGCACATTTTCAACATGAATGCGGCAAAGACCTTCTGTTGCCATTTCTCATGTGGCACAAACATTTTGCCGTACTAGTCCCTTTTTTCCAGCATATCCTGTCCTGTCCTGTCCTGTCCTGTAGTCCTGGCGCCGCATATTTAATCGGGCTGCCACATTGAAATATATTGACTTTATTATACTGGCTGCGGGCTATCATTTGATTAAATCTAAATCTGTTTATGAACCCAGGCAAATGCCAGAGCATTTATTAATTTTTAAACGCCGTACGAGCATGAGAGCCGCATAAGAAAGCTGAATAAACAAAATTAACGCTGATAACTTTTGGGATTTATATTTTCCAAGCTAGTTGGCCAAATAGTTGGCGAAATAGTTTTTTATTCAATTTGCCAAAGTTGCCGGCCAGCTGGCGAAGGGCCAGGTCCTGTTTCAGGCAAAAATAAATGAAACTTTAACCAAGTCGAAAGCACAACGCCAAATAAAAATCAAAGTAAAGAAAAGGCTGGAAACAAAAAACGAGAAAAACGCGAAAAATAAAAACGTGAAAAGTGCGAGTTGAAGATGCGGCTAACTGTGGAGCCAAATGGCCAACTGAATACCCAAATGAATCACTGAATGCCTGAATGAATGCTTGAATGGCTGTGCGCAAACAGACAAGCAAATAAATATTGAGGTCGTGCTATAAAGCAACTCCAACCAACTGACCCGGAGAACTGTGAGTTGGTACCAGGTAAACCTGTGGTTTTCGTTGTCGTCGTTGTTGTTATTGCAGTGGTTGTTGTTGTTGTTGTGGAAAATTCATGCATATGCAAATGAACAATTGATTTCTTGCTGGCACACTCGACATGAACGCGCTTTTTCATGTCTCTCTTTTTGGTTTTTGTTTTAATCCAGAAATTATTTGGCGCTTTTTGGCTGACCTTGTATTAAAGGAAGTGCTAGGTTATAGTCAGTTTAGCAAGTAAGAGATAAGAGTCACCAGAAATGGCGAGCATTTTTTAATGAACTAGCCAAGTTTTTAATAAGTTTTCGTTTTCAATTAAACACTCTGATAGTGACTAGAACCAAACTCAATAAAGTCACCAACTTTTTAACGAGTTTCCAACTGTTTTTTGCTTTTTTAGCATAACCAATCAAATTAACAGGGTATATATATGAGACAGCTGCGGGCTGTACTGGAATTTTCGCAGAAACTTGAGTAAAAACTATGTAGCCGACAATTAATCATCTTAAAATCTGAATGAAAACTACTCTGAAAACATGTTTTGCCAGTCATTTTTTGCAATCATTTAATTGCAGTTTAATAGCGCGCTCATCCTGTAATTTATTTTCTAATAATGAGAAGCGCGTAGAGCGGCGCTGGCAAAAAGAAAATGTACAAAAAGCAACAAACACAACAACAAAATAGAAAAAGAGAGGCAAACAAAAAGTTTTAGCCAGGAGCGAGAGCGAACGTGCAGAAAAACATTTAATTACATTTGTGTGTTGGTTGCCATGGAGTCATGATAATACAGGTATACATATATACTGGTATACTATATATAAGTATCTATAGATTAAAGATGGTAATGGAGAGAGTGGAGTGTGAGCTGGAAATGAGGGGGAACAGGTGCAGAGATTAATTGTAGCAAACATTTGTGTGACGTTGTCAAATTAAGAGCTATAAAAAATGCGTGGCATGTTGCAATTGGCGAGGATGCAGCTGTACAAGTAACATTCGAATCGGGGGCTTGCAACTGTTGCTGTTGCTGTTGGCCTGGCAAATTAACAGTTAAGCGCCAACGGTAAATAATTGTCAAAGACAACAAAAACATCAGCTACTTGGCGTAGTTGAAGACTGCTCCAAAAACCATTTCGTGCTGATAGTAGTTGAGAAGATGTTGCCGTTGTCGCTGTTGTTGTTGCTGGTGTTGTTGATGTTGCTTTTGCCGTGGCTCGAATGAGGTTTGACTGGTTTTATGCACATGCACCAAATAACCAAAAGGAGCTGAAGCAGCGACTTGAGCTGGAGCAGCTCAGACTTAGAGACTGGGAAGACCTGTTGTCTGTCGTCTTGGGGGTATCTGGCAGTGGTATCTTTTGTGTAGTGGTATTGGTACTCATACTGGTACTGGTAATTCTAGTCGCCTTGCCAGCTTCTCGCTTTGGCGGATGTGCAAATATTTTGATTAAATTTTCTCCATGGCAACTTTCTTTGCACCCAAGTGGCAGCCACAGCTCCTGTGTTCTGTATGCGTGTGCAGCTGCCTGCCGGTTTTTTTGCAGCAACCAATACATTTCCTGCTTCTACATGAAACACGTTTTAACAGCAGCAGCAGCAGCAGCATCATCCTCATTATTAGCATCGTCATTATCGTCATCATCACCATCATTGCCATCATCATCAGCTGTGGCTGCACTTTGATGCACGTCTTCGCCCAGTTGCGGTGACCTTTTCTGACACGGCGCATTATACGAAATCAGAGCCAACATTGTTTCCAATTTAACCTCTTACACGGCGCATAAATCTTTGCTACTCAATAATTACTACTACAGATTAATTACTTTAAGTGCTATTCAATTTCTTTTTAATTTTCACGAATATGTAATGAATTTCTTATGAATATTCTTAATAGAAAATTTTTTTTTTAATTTATCAACTTTTAATTTTTTGTAATGTTAAGACTTTTGTTTAAGCTCTTGCTTTTATATTTAACCATTTTGGGACTACTGGGTCAATAAATCCCAGCCGTTTCCAAGCTTCTGCTTTTACACTCATTGCGAAAATATGTCCCACTACAAATACTTATTATGATTATAAATCCCAGAAAAAATGACTTTTTAAAGATTTTCAAGTATGCAATAAATTTATTTTTTATCATCATTCAGAATATGTTGAAATATTTTCTGTTACTCTCTTGGATTTTAAAATAAAACCACGTAAGCCTCTTGATACTAGAAGCATTTTGAAGCAAACCGAAACTTTACACTTTATATCGACAATGAGGCTCACATTTTCTTAAATGTAAAAAAAAAAACAAGAAAAAAAAAGGTAAAAAAAAACTTTCAAATGGTAATAAATAACAAACGTACATGAAACTAGAAAACTATTAGAAAATGTAAATAAACAAGTAAAGCTAATTTTTAAAAGAATCTAATGATTATTGCTTTATAGCTTGAGCTCAAGATACCAATTTTTTGTTTCAGTGCACAATACAGTTTTGTGCCTAGAACCGGCTTCGGTTTCAAGTTGGTTGCCTTAAGTCAAAATTGTCTAAAATAGTAATTGCCTTGAGAAAACTTCATTTCAAGACGCACGCAACTCATTAGGAACTAAATTTTGCGGCATCGCTGGAAAACTTTTGCCCGAAATGCAAATGAATATTAAACACAGACTTGAGGCTGCGTTTTAATAACTGCGGATTAAGTCTGCATAAATAATCATCATAATAAACTGTGTGCCAGCCATGAAAATGCGCATCAGCGCGTAGCAGCCACGCCTTTACTTGCCGCCCAGATTCTCCCCTGCTACCTTCATCAACCCCTCTGTACCGGAAAGCGAACAAAACTTTTTGCATAAGAAAATGACAAATGATCATCGGAGGTTGTTGGGTGGTTCGAGTATCAGCTTCAAGTATGGGGGGGGGGGGGGGGGGGAAGGCAAAAAAGTATGCAAAAGTAGCAGTTGGAAAAGGAAAAAAAATAAAATATAAAAGAACAAAAAATGCGCGACAATGAAGTTTTCTTTGGTTGGAAAATTCTTGGACTTTGTTGCGCGCAATTTGCGTTTTTTCTTTCGTAGCTTTTGTAATATTTCATTTGGCTTAAATAGCAAGCGATGCTCGCATTTTTCTTTTTCAAATAGTTTGTTGGACTTTTGTTGCTAGGGTTTAATTTGCAGTTAAATGTGCGTCTAATTATGCCAGCAATTATTTCAGGACATTGATAAATGGCAAACCAAAAACAACATTCAAAAAAGAAAGTGGAACAGAAATTTAACCCTCAGCCATTTCAAGGGATCATCTAAAGCATTTGCATGCCAATGGTTTTTCCAACTTTGTCTTCATTTCAATTAATTGTTATCTTATCTATGCGAGCAATTCAGCAAAGAAAACCAAAGCAAAAAAACTTGTTCAAAAACACGCACAAATTGCTTGGGTGCTTATCAGTCAATTAGCCGTGAGATAAGGGCAAACAAGCAACACAAACATGGCACAAATGAGTATGACTGGGATAGATGCAAGGGGCAAGGTGCAGAGAAGTGTGTGGCAAACAGTTAAATAAGGCTGCCACGTTGCGGCTTCAAGTTCTGCTCAGCTAAATAAAGGTAAGAATGCCTTTTCTATTGCCGTTGCTGCTTATCAAGCGTCTAACGAGCAGCGCTGTCATCGCATATCTTTCAATTTCAAGTGTCTTCCTTCTCATATTCGTCTATCCCCCCCCCCCCCCCCCCCTCCTCATCGGTGATAAGCCCAGGTAAGCAAAGCACGTAACTGGGGCGCTCTGTGAATCTTGGTAACAAACGTTCTCTCTTTCTTTCATTCATCCAAGCTGCAATCGACTTATTTTGGTAATTCATTTTGGTAGACATCTTCACGTTTGCCAAGTGGGCGTTTGATATCATCGGGAGAAGTCAGGTGGAAGGCAGGTGTATAATATTTTCATATCAGTTAGTGTTTATTATCATGAAATATGGCCTTTAAAACCGCAGCTCATTTAGCTTAGCAAACACTTAAATGTAAATACATTTTCAATGGAAATTGTTACAAAAACGTGTTTTATGTAACTAGATAGTGGAAATATAATTATTAGTTAGATAGTACTCAGCAATGGCCTTCAAATCAGTTGACTTATTGCCACTCGTGTGCTGAATGAAGTAATCTAAGCTCTAACGATATAAGCAAAGTTCTTATTCAAATTAATTAATTTCTTGAGTTTTCTGTTGATATCCATCACTGTGATAAATAACTTTGCAATTGGCACATTTGAGCATTTGTCAAATTATTTTTATTATTGAGAATAAGTCTTATATTAGTCACTAGACTTTAAACTCGTGTTGACTTGTTTTATTTTGATGCTATATACCCACAGTTAAATCGCAAAACAGGTATTCCTGTAAATTATGTCGTTGGCAATAGCTATTTTTTTTTTGTGTCACTTGTTGTTATTAGGCAGCAATCAACCATATAAAGAACTTTAGTTTAACAATTATAAGTCGCTGTCAGAATTATCTTGAGTCAATTCTTATCAATCGCATTAACAAAGAGACATTGACATGGCATAATTAGAAATGTTGGCGTTACTTGAATTTGTTTCCTTATCGTTCTATAAAACATTACCAGTCTACTTTCCATTTTCATTAGATTCACGATATCATGTTTAGAGCTAAAAGCAAAAAACATGTCATGCACATGATTTGATGCAGTTTCATTAAAGATCGCATTGTAATGGAAGCATTGCGCATACGCCACGTGTCCAACATTTGTCATCGGCAACGAGACGCGAATTTTAATGAACAAACAATTTAAATGAAATTTCATATATGTAAGCCAACAGAAAACACCACAAGAACAGTCAGAATAACACACAGATGCAAACAATTAGTCGAAAAACCGATGTGCGTCATTTTGTTGACCGTGTTGTAAATCCCCAAAAAATGTCAAACGAATTTGGGAAATGCGTTGCATTTCATCAAGTATTGATTTCAATGCGTACACAAAAAAAAAACTATATCAAATGGACATCAATTTCACATTTTTCATGACTATTGTCATGAACTTGTATAATTACATAAATATTTTTAAATTTTGAAATCAACAAATTATTAACCTGTTCGCTTATAATATAAAATTTTTAGAATAAAATAATGAAATTTCAAATTTATATATAAATATAAAAATATAAATTTTATACCAGCACCTTTCAGCCTGTTTCCATTTCTGTGTACTTTTCATTCCAAAATATTTTCGATTTCAATTCAATTTAATTCTTAAGCCGAATATTCAATAGTTTTTCTGATAAAACAAAACTTAAAATTTCGATTTTGAATGATTTGATCAAATTTAAAAATGAGAACAGACCTGAACAACACGAATTAAATCAACATTAAACCTACATTTTTGGTTTGTCTTGACATTTTATATGCTTCACACATCAAATAAACTTGAATTCATTTTCATTTCGTTGTGTTAAATTCTTAAATCGCATCACTTTGAGTAAGTTGTCAATTTGAACAGCACATATTAAATTGATTGATATTGATCTGTTTGGTTTTTCTTTCTGTGTATGTGTGACTAAAACAATTTCATGTGAGTGCTATCTAAAGCAGTTAGTATAAACAATTTGGCTAAAAGCTGGCCAGGCATGTGAATACGATACGAGAGCAAAACCAAACGGTGATTATCCAAACTGACAACTGTCGACCTAATTTGATCAATGAGTCGATAAAGTTTATATCTTTAAAATAATATGACGAGTGCTGTAATTATTAGTGTTCAATTTGGCAGCAAGTCTGTGTTTTGGATGTAGGACAAAGTACACTTATAATTGACGGTGTAAAATGGCAAACGTTGTAGCTTGCAACAGCAACTGCAACTGCAACTCCAATTCAAACTGTAGCCCACTTGTAATATTCCCAGTGGTTGGCAGCTCTAATCGCTCTGTTTTGTCAGGGTAGAGCGCATTGCAAACTTTTACAGCTGAGTGAGGACATGACATGTTGTGGGACAGTCCCAGTTCCAGTTCCAGTCCCAGTTCCCCAGCTCACCAGTTCTCCAGCTCTCTATGTTTTTTCAATTTATAAGCAATACAACGGAAATGGCCAACAGAGTTGGGGCGTGGTGGGTCGGTTAGGGATAGGGCAACCAGTTGACTGCCAGCTTGGCGATGGCACTTGAACCCAACGAGCCATAACAAAAGGCACACGAAGTAATTAACTTGTATTTATTGTATGCACACATACTGGGCATAGCTGACTATGCTAAAGGGGGCAAAAAGGGGGTCTGAAGAGACCTTCTTCCTCTAGGTTGCCTGCTTGGCATGGCTGCCCCTTCTAATTGATAAGCTGGCGGAGATCGCTGGCCTGCAGGCCCTGGCCTCCATGTGCATTCAATTACTTGGCCTGAACTCTGTCTGCCGCCCAGTCATGACTGCAACTGAGGCCAGTAACTGCTACACTGATCATGGCCAGTTCTGTGCACATTACGCGGCCGAGCTAATACTTAATGTTTATTAGTTTTTATTTGCAAACAGTGCAAAAAGTATTGCAACTTTGTCATTAGCTTTGTTCATCGACAAGATGACAAACATAAAATGTGAAAACAGAACTCTGTAATCGGATTAACACATATTGACAGCAAACTTTGGTAAAGAATATTTCCACAAGCAACACTTTATTAATCGTTTTCAAAAACAAAATGCAGTTCTTTAAATAATCACAACTTTTTTGTAATGCACGGTATTGTTTTTGTAGACCTTATTCGCCAATTATATCCAACTCATCAAAAATAAAAAGAACTCCATAAAAAGGCGATTCAACATTCTAAATCTAATATCAAGATTTTTTTTAGATAGATCTAATAATTTACTAGTTTTAGAAATATCTTGAACAATGTCAAAGTCTGACCATAGATACTTGTAAAAGGTTTTGCGGTCTCTGAATCCGAAACCGAGGCCCTTTTAGCCCCTTCACAACAAGATTTTGACTTAACCTTAAGAAACCTTAGCCGAATAATCCATATAAAACATGGTGCTAACTTACTTTAAAAAGTGACACTCAAACTTTTCTTTGAAATTAATTTTATACATAGCTGTAAACTGGAAAATGATTATTTATTCATTGAGCATTTTAAAAACTTCAAATTGCTGGGGGCTTTTGGTCAGAGGGGTTTTGAGGTTGTGTCAAAATGTTGTCGGATTCGGAATCAGCAAACTTTTGTGTGGCTTATTATCAAAAAGAATAATAATATTTATATAACTCTTAACTTTGTTGTCCATGTTTCGTTTAACATCAGCAACAATTTTCACATTCTAAATATTTAAATGGCTCGAAAATGATTGGCTCTTAAAGTGTATTTGAAGTTCGCCTTAGTCAAAGTTAGTTACTCATTTCAGTTGATATTATCGTTGGGTCTGATGCGCCAACCTGGCACGCAACTTCTCGCTGTGGGGCATCCACTTGACTGAGGACTGAGACTGGGAATGGGACTGGGACTTTGACTTGGGGTCTGTAGACCTGTGGAGATTGAAGTCTGAGCTCAAGTGGCGTGTCATTTACCTGGCGGCCACAAAACTTGGCGCAGCTCCGAATGCAACAGGAGTGAGGAGGGGCAAGCAACTGGGCGCAGATTCTGCAAGTTGTGCAGTTTTTACTGCAATTATATAATATTGACATTAGTTGCATGTTGTCTGTCGGTTTTATGGTCAAGTTGGATGTCTGAATGTCTCAGTTCCTGACTGCGATGTCGGTTGTGGTTGTACTGTGGAAGTTTCCATCTGACATATGATACATATATACACACATACATATTTAATTGCAGTGCAAGAAGAAAATCAAAAATCAATATTATTCCTTAATGTGGCAATTATTTGATTTGCGTTTCAATTTAATAGCTTAATGCCAGCTGAGTGAGCAAAACACAGGGGTGAAATGAAAGGAATTCATTTAAGGCTTCAATGTGTGTGCAGATTAGATTAAGTAATAGCAGGAAAAGCAAACTCGATTCTAATCCTACACTTTCTCTATTTTCTTTCTCTATTTGGTTCATTTGCAGGCTGAGTGCACAAGGAGACTGTTAAATTGACTTAACAAAACGTGTGTGGTGCACAAAAGGACACTCGCATCTTCCTTCATATCCAGACTTTCAGACTGATTCACTCAATGACTGCCGGCCAAATTGCACAACAAACTACAATTTAGAAAGAGAGAACTTGGCAAAATAAAATATAGAATACAATACCTTCTGGCAAATGCATTTCAAGTGAAATGCCAACAAATTGAAATTTGTGTCCATGTGAAGACGTGTGTGAACAACGACAACTCTAACAAGGACAACATTTAAAGAACAACATATCAGCAGCCAAAATTAAACAGCAAATCAGTTGAACTTTTGAGCACATATCCTGGCACATAAATCAAGCCGAGCAGAGCACACATTGATTAATGTTACGCATACGCAGAGTGCGCCAGCCAAAGGGCGTTTGTTAACTCTTGAAAGAACGACTGCCACTAGCCATTAACAACTGGCCAACAACATCCACAACAACAACAACAACAACAACAACAACAACAACAATAGCAACCATAACAAAAACAAGAGTTGCAAACGAAACGAAGCTCAAACAAACTCATCATGGCATTCATTTGGCGTCGTCGCTCCACGACAATTGTGAAGCTGGTTGCCTTGTCGCTGGCCATTTGGTTCTGCATTGCCTTCCTCATCTATACGGATGACACACGCCGACGAGCGGCGCAGGATTCCAGCGGCAGCAGCGGCTTTGGTGGTGGGGATCCAATTGCATTGGCGCTTAAAAATGGTCCCATCTCTGGCGAGGAGCTAGGCAATGACAATAGTCTCATTGGCAATGCCATTCCTGGCGCTGATCGGGATGCACCACAAGAGGCGGATGTGCCGCCCACAGCAAAGCATAAGCGTGTTAAGGTAATCCCGCGTCTGAAGAGCGAGGAGTCCGTGCGGCACAATGTGGTTGTGCATCCGCCGGAGAAGCCTGTCAACAAGCAGGAACCCAAAGAAGATGGTAAGCTGAGCAGCCATTTTAATTAATATTTAATGTCCTTGCACACAGTCAAGGTGTGTTTGTATACAGGATAACGCTAATGGTTTAATTCATAATTTCTGCACTAATTAATAATATTGGCGCACAAACCATTATAATGCAGTTAGACGATATTTAAACTGGGGCATTCTGTAATTAGAAATCCATTTCAATCATATTATTCACAGCTGTAGTTTAAATGTTTAAAAACTATCCAATTATCAATCTGTTTCTGTATTTTAAAGCCAAAGCAGCTGTAGATATGTTTAACACAGTTTTGTGATTAACCCATTTCCTTCATATTTCCAACTGTTAATTATGCTTATTAAATATAACGAATAATTTATAAAAAGCGTTAAATTCATTAGTGCTTAATTCAAAACTAGTTGGACTTTTTGTTGAAGTTCAAAACCGGACATTGGGTTTCATTTTAATTTCATAAATTTAATAAAGAGATTTTAAATTATTAATGTAATTCGCTTACAATCTTTCTTTCTGAACTTTAATGGTCTTTAAAAACAGTTTAAGAAGTAGACAATTGATGTGTATTTCAAGCTTTACCATTTATTTTTTATTTCATCAAGTAAAAAAACTATGTCTCCTCGAGTGACCTCTAAGTGACTATTATTATTATTAGAAGATAATGTTCGTTATTTTCCTGGATGATGACAATTATGTGCAGTAGATCCTAATGAAGCCATTAAGGCTATTTGTTCTAAATAATAGAATCTAGGCTACCTCTTATTTTTGTAGACTTTTTATGAAGACGAACACTTTATGAAGTTTTGTAATATATCAAATATTGTTGTTGTTTTAAGCAAGTATCTTTATCAAAGTCGCCAATTGCAATTTTTACTACCTTAAATAAGTTTTACCAGAATTTAAAACATCGTAAAACCATTATGTTGAAAATTTTGCTTTTTTTATACCCTTGCAGAGGATATTATAAATTTGTAACAAAATGTGTAACGCATTGAAGGATGCGTCACAGAAAAAAGGGTTGTGATTCGTCCGTCTGTCTGTCTGCTTACATGCAAAATAGTCCCTCAGTTTTAAGGCTATCGTGATGAAACTTGGCACAGACGCTTATTCTTTCTGCAAGCAGTACACATATCAGAATCGGACCACTATAACATATAGCTGCCATAGGAACAATCTGTTGAAAATTATGTTTTCTTATGCCAAACTTTTCTGCAGGGGTACATATCTTTTGCACGCTTAAGATAACTTTTCTTTCTTCTTTTAAATAATTTATCTTTATTAAGTTAGCTACGCCAAATTTTCTTACTTTACGCCTATCTATGGCCACTTTCCTAACTTCGATTTAACATGCCCATTTACAATCCTAACAATACATTTTTGACGGCAATAGACTAACGATAAATTTGTTTCGTTTTTATACTCTGTTTTCCAAAATGGAAAAAAAAGTATATTGTGTTTGTGAAATGTCCGTCCGTCCGTCCGTCCGTATGAACGCAGTTTTTTTCCACAGTTTTGAAGCTAGAGCATCCAAACTTGGCATACATGTTGGTATATACCATAGTTCGACAAAGTGTCAAGATTTCCATTTCCATTTCAAGTTTCGGTTATGGCAACAAGCTGACTAATTCGCGAGTAGAAAGAACTTTATATTGTTTTTTTATATTGCCACGAAAAATAGGCACCCTGCTTTTATGCCTAAATTATTTGTTCTGAAAACTCAAAGCAGAAGTACAAATTCGCCTTGTGATTTGGTGTTCTACTAAATACTCTTAAACTTTTTTGTCTAACAGAACTTTATCGAGAGGAAAACCATATTCGGGGTATTTAAAAAGAGGCCTTTAATCGTAAACATGTCCTTGCAGTTTTAATTTATTTGTCTGGTTCAGCTATTAATATTTGTCCACCTTAAGTCTACGTGAGGGCTCGAGTCCAATAAATCATTTGTTTGCCCTTGCTTTTCTAGGTTGTCAGCCATTTCTTTGTTAACATGCAGCTCATATTATGGAAGGAACCCTTTCTTAACAAAAGCACTTTGCTGGCAATACTTTCCATCAAGTTGCTGCTATGTTTATCTCTTTGATCTCAAGCTATTTACAAGCATCCCTCGTTTTTTACTACATGGCATTCACATAACAAATGTGCAACATTAATATTTATATTGAAATCAGTTCCAGATTATCCACATTTCTCGGCCCATCCATCACAGTTGGTTCTTTTTGTCCCCCCTATTCCGCTGCTGATTCGCAACCCATTCAACTTGTTTCTTTACACGTTTTTTTCTCACTCGTATTCCTGTAATCAGTTTTTGTAAATCTCAGCGCTGTGTTCTCATTCAGCCGATTCGCACTTCATTTCCACGCAATCTCTTGCAACTAATTCCCATCGAAGCAATGCAAACGCAGCGAACGACGCAGTTTTCTGTTCGTAGTTCTCTCGCTCTCGCTCTCTAACTCTAGCTCTGTCTCTGTCTCTTTTCTCTGGGCCAGGCCTGCATTTTAGGTCAGCAGCCAGAAATCGAACTAAACGAATAGATAATAACACATATTGCTTTCCTGTTTGCCATGGACAACAACAAAAAACTTTGGCTAAATGCTGACTCTGGAGAAGAACTTAGCCGGCTTTTCCGGAACCTCCTGTGCCTTCAAATGTTGCCTTTACGAAAATTTCTAACAAGTTTTACTACATTGTTAAAGATGCCAATGGCAACAACAACAACAAGCTGAGTAGGGGCAGTTAACAACGTGCAAATGTTGCCAAACAGCATTTTCAATGGCACGCAAGACAACTAAGTAACTAGGGGAAAATAGAGATAGACCAAAACTTGACTCATGCCGCTGTCAAGTCAGGCATTCGCATTAAGCATATTACAAAAGAGAAGAAAAGAAAAGAGAACTAAAATGATGAAGAAAAATAACATCTCTCACTAATCAGGCAGCAACCTTCAATCGTCGGCCCCTCGGCAGGAGGTTTTACTCAATGGGCTGAATAACTGACTTGGTTGACTGACTTGGCTGACTGGACAGAAATGGAATGGGCTGGGCCAAATCAATGAAGCAGTCAGTCGTAACCTGACTAAGGCTGCATAGTACAAGTACAAGTGCAGGGGCATCTATCGGCAATGCAGGCAGGCAGACAACACAGAGCCCTGATGCTGCCGCTTGCATGTGGAACAAGCATTTAAGATTGCATCTGTAGGGGGTTTCTGTGTTCTGGGCTCTGGGTTCTGGGTTCTTTGGGTCTCGGTTTCTGACTGGCGGCTGCTCTGGCTACCTTCTCAGTGCCATACAATGCACGTATTTGCAATTTCGCATATCATGTTTGCATCTCTCGCGCAGCCTCATCAACATCGAGGTGGCAAAGCTACAAGTTGTTGTTGTTGCTGGTTGTTGTTTGCTATTTGCTGATCCTGTCGTGCAGCAGCCGCCCCGTGGCGTCAAAATTGTGTGCAAGCCTACAACGCTTACCCAACACTCGGCCACGCACATGAGCTAGCAGGTACGAAGTTTTCAGATCCCAGATTCCAGATCCACACTCATTGCTCATTGTCTCTGTGCTATGCTGTGGCTGTGGCTCTGCCTCTGGCTGTGCCTGTGCTCTGCTGTTTTTTTATTCCTGTTCATAGCTGGTAATTAGTGTTGTTGTACTTATTGCCTGGCCTTGGGGCGCTTACCACCAAAAGACGTGGCCAACACGACGTTTATCGCGCGCACGCATCAAGCAGCAAGCCTGAAGAGCACT
The DNA here is from genome assembly GCA_949708635.1 of Hirtodrosophila cameraria. NCBI lineage: Eukaryota > Metazoa > Arthropoda > Insecta > Diptera > Drosophilidae > Hirtodrosophila > Hirtodrosophila cameraria. The sequence goes on from OX453089.1 coordinate 23,598,552, forward strand.
GTACAACGGCCAGGATAGGCCACTCCGTCTGTCATTACGTCAGTCCTTCAGTCAGTCAGTCACCCAGTCACCTAGTCACTCAGTCAGTTGGTGCAGACGCCGTCAACCTGCCTGCTGGCCACGTCTTTAATACGTTCGCTATCTTGATCTTGGCCTGGCCAAGACCCACAGTCTGCTCTGTGTGCCCCCCTTTTCCTGTGTGCCTGGCCGTTCTTCAAGTTGGCTTCTTTCCTCGTACTCACTCACATGCTGTTTTTTTGTACAATTTAGCAGCGATAATGATTTTGTACATACAATACAAATGCCACGCCCAGCCGAGAAAACCAGCAAACGCCTCTGGGAACAGCTGCTTCCACAGCAGATTGATTGCCATTTCCACATCCCTCCACTCCACTCCAAGCCACTCCACTTCACTCCGCGTCGTATGGCCCGTTTTTAATCAATGCTAATCCCTTGCCATGTTAATAACATAACGCTGATTTGAGTGTGTTTGCTTGTGTGTGCTTGGTGTGTGCTTGGTGTGTGCTTGGTGTGTGCTTGTGTGTGTTTGAGGTACGCCTGTCTATTGTCCTTGTGTCAGTCCTAGTCCCTAGGCAACACCAAAACTCTGCTACTTTCCCACCCGCTGCCATTCATTTTGCAAATAACGCTACTTTGCCATATTATGTTTCTTTTATGCGTTATGTCGGAACATGCCGGGGCAGACTGTACACGCAGTGGGGTGTAGCAAGTAGGGAGCTGGCAAAGGAGGCCTCAGGCATTTGTCTGTGCCACACATTGCCACAACTCCTCCCTCGGACGCTCCCTCTTTGTCGCTAGCTCACATAACGGACGCTTTATAGCTTCCTGTCACGCTCAGGCGTATCCCTGTTGCGACCCATCATGTCCGCATCTCTTCTCCAACTTTTGTCCATAAACTGCCGATAGATATGAAAATTATATAGATGGATAATGCATACGTTGCCGCTATTTTTCCTGTACGATAAACACTCGTGATGTTAAATATTGGAAATTTGCTTTAATTTAAAATTAGTGAAAAGGCATGTAACATACCATGTTGGTTTGTTCTATTTTATATGGAAATAATGGTCATTCGACACTCAAAACTAGCTTTAGTTATTGCAACACTCTTGATTAAATTTTCAATGAAGGCGAGGTTTTACTGTACCATATCTGAAATGGTTTGCATATCATCATCATTCCGGCAAGTTAATATATTTTTACATCCCATAATTGGATTGTGCTCAGGTGGATTGACTTGAATAGAAACACACCCTGCAGTCCTGTCCTTCCATAATATTGCATGCTGTGTGCCATAAATAAGTGAATCAATAAAACACATAAAACCGAAAGCCCGAGCTTTCCTTCTTTATACTCTACATTCCTTGCTGCGTTTCATTTTTATTGTTTTTTATTATGATGCGTGTGCGCGCACAGCATGCAAAAAAAAAGTTCATTATGAATCTAGTCGAGTTCCGCTTAGATCATCTCCAGCCTCCTGGGCCTCCTTGGCATTTGTGGCCTGCCTTTTTGCCTTTCGTCGGCACTTGGCACACGCGTGAATATCCCGCAATGAAGTTGTAACTACGACAAATCATAAAATTTATGTGCCAGTACCCCCTTTTTGTAGGGTCCTATGACCATTTTTAATGGTTTTTGTTGTACGACCAAAAATTTATAGCTGGCTGATTGGCCTCTTGGTTGTTAGTAACATTCCACAGTATAATGCGGCTGGGTTGGGTTGGAATGGGATGGGATGGGTTCCTTTGCTTTTATGGCTTTTTATTTTGCAGCTAGCTGTTTTATGTTTATTGAAATGATTGTGGTAATTGAAATGTTTTTCATTCTATTATACGCTCCCACAAACATAACACACACACACTACAGAAAGAGAGAGACAACACAAAAAGAGAAACAATGCCAATAAGTGTCACTTCTGGCTGACAAATGTCATAAAAAGCAGCAACTGGCAGCCGGAACAGAATCATATTTCCATGCAAATGCAAATAACAAGATAATAGTATAATGTACAGACGTAAAACCAACACACCAATACATCTACAAGCACTCACACAAACACACACACAACAACAAGGAGCACATTGAGCGTGAGGAGGATGCCACTGTGAGCACGCATACGCACCGTTGCACACTGGTCAAACAGCTAACAAATCAGACATTAAATCGAATATTTCATACAACTTTAACATCTATTTTAAACAAATTTAAAATTTATTGTTTAAATACATTTAATATCTTTTCTTGGTGGATATGTTATAGTTTGTAGTTGGCAGCATTTTACCACGAGTTGACAGGACTAATCGTTAACGTTTATTTGTGAGTCAGTCTGTCTCCTAGTTAGGCCCAATCTTATTAGCTCATATTACCTCCATTGTCACTTTATCTACAGTTTGCTCATTAATTTGTTAAAGAAGAGCACTCTACTGACTAGTTTGTATATAAACAGTATTTATTGCTAGTTGGAATTTGAAACATGCATGCATCGCCACATAAGTAACTTTTGTTCCAGTGTTCGTTGGCTAGCAAATTTAGAAAGGCGAAGCATTTTTCAAGCACGACGCTGATGATGACAACTTTTCATGTCAAATGCATTGCGATTTATCTTCGCAGCGTCTCACATGCTCTGCCTGTCGTAAATTTTATGCACAACAAAACAGCAGAATCCTTTCGACCGACTCCAAACCCCTCTTTATCACGCACACAACCCATGTTTAAGCCAAATCAAGTAATAACTTTAACCCGCCACTTATCATTTTTCCAATCTCCTTCTCTCTTTTGTAGACAAAAGTGTGCTGGATGCGCCAGTAGCCAATATTGAGGATAGTCCTGGCGAATTGGGCAAACCAGTCATCCTGCCGAAGACAATGGCAGCGGATATGAAAAAGGCTGTAGATGATGGCTGGACAAAGAACGCCTTCAATCAGTATGTCTCTGATCTAATATCCGTGCATCGTTCGTTGCCCGATCCTCGGGATGCCTGGTGCAAGGATTCGGCTCGCTATCTAAGCAATCTACCCAAAACAGATGTCATCATTTGCTTCCACAACGAGGCGTGGTCGGTGCTGCTGCGCACAGTGCATTCCGTGCTGGACAGATCACCGGAAGAGCTCATTGGCAATATCATTCTGGTGGATGATTACAGCGATATGCGTAAGTCAAATCCTTAAAGTGAACTGAAGATTTATTCATTTCTTATTGATTTGCAGCGCATTTGAAAAAACAGCTGGAGGATTACTTTGTTGCCTATCCCAAGGTGCAGATCGTGCGAGGACCCCAACGCGAGGGTTTGATACGTGCCCGTCTTTTGGGTGCCAAATATGCCAAGTCACCGGTTATAACTTACCTCGACTCACATTGCGAGTGTGCCGAAGGTAAGCTGCAACCTTCAAATTTTGACAGAAGATTTCTCTTTATTTTAGTTGCTGCCTTAAAGTATGCAGCGCATTTTGTCTCACTTTTAATGCAACATTTTCAATTGTTTTAAATTGTGCATCGCGCAACTTACAGTTTTTATAATTGACTGCCAAATTGTTGACATAGTTTTCATTGTCGTTGACCTGCAAAATAAATGGCAAATTAAATATTTAATTGCGAAACAAATCGCAAAAACACATTTAAATATTCAGTTCAGTAAATGCAGTCAACATTTTGCGTATGCTAATGCAAACATGCACATGGACAGAAAAATAAATACAAATCATAAAATGTAACCTACTTTTAGACATTTCACAAATCCCAAGCTTTCTCTAAACGTGCCCATCAATTTTCCTGTTTCCATTTGATAGCCCAAAGATAAAAACTGTTGGATTGAGAGAAGGATAACAAAAACAATAACAACAATGTTGCTGCCAATAAAACAAAGCCAACTAGTAAATCACTTAATCTTCAGTTTTGTTGGTCGGCACTCGAGCGTTGATAGCGCAGATTGCTTTCTACTTGTATCTTTTTGGCCGGCTTTTCATTTCGTGTGACGGCCATTGAGGAAAGTGATGCAAGGGAAAACACAATCAATTTTGTTTATTGTACATGCTATCGATGAAACCAAGAGACAATCCAGCAACAAAAAGTTGCCAAAATAAATAAAAGTATAATCCCCAAAAAACTTTGAAGCAACGAACGTGGATTAGTCTGTTGTGTGTGTATCTCTGTGTATGCGAAAGTTGGCGCTGAAAGCAAATAATTTGAGTCTCTAGTCTTTCTTTGGCATTGTCAACGTCGTCAATGCTGATGATTAATGCCACAATCAGACAAGCCACACGCAACAAATCAAAGATATTCCCATAGCTATGCACTGCAAAACACTAGTCATTAATCTTTGAGAATGATATTGAAATTAATGTAATAAAATATTCAGGGTATCCACACTAGTTCTAGCACTTGTTGTTGGTATATGGCAGGTTTGGCAAACGAAACTTTTAGTTTGCAACAACAAAACAAACACAACTTGATAACCATATCCCCGCGATATGTACACAAAACTTGTGGCAGTTTTGTAAAGTGGCAACCGAATTTGATGTTTCCAGCACTTGAAATTGTGTTAGTTTATTCAAAAAATAAAATATATCAAAAGCTTATCAGTCCTGGCTACTTTGTGAAAATTGACAGCTGTTTCAATAGCTATGATATGGCTCGGAATTTCATTACTTCCCCATCCTCTATACACATATATTTATGGTCGTACTTCAAATAGCAAGTTTGAAAGGGCTGTCAACTAATTGGGGCATCCATATGTTTGATGTGTGCCACACTAACCGTACCCAGCACTTATGACAGTTGCCAAAACTACTGAATACCCTCATTATTATACACTTGGGGACAGTTTTTTAATTTTGAACTGAAAGAGTCATTTTCGACCCCACAAATACAGGACTAAACTTCGTCCGTTTGTATGATAATGTGCAAATTAGACTCTTAGTTTTAAAATTATGTTACTGATGCAGTTCATATATCGAAATCGAAACAAATAACATAATGTTCAAGCTATCCCATATTTATTAGCATTTATTGCAATTCTTTTATATAAAAATACTTTTAGATTATACAAATATTCACAAACAAATAAAATAACGTAAACATTTCAAGGTCAAGAAACCTGTGAAAAATTAAGAAAATTCGGTTTTTGGTCGTTTCTTTCTAATACTGTGACCACGAAGTCGTTATCCGATTTTCATTGTTGAAATACAATAAAAACATGAAATTAGTAATTTCTTTGCAGGAAATACTTTAAAATACATGAATAGTCCAACTTAATACCCCAAACTACATTCATTTGTGAGCTACTAAATCTTAATAATTGTCAATTTTCGTTTGCAGGTTGGTTGGAGCCACTGTTAGATCGCATTGCTCGCAACTCGACGACCGTCGTCTGTCCCGTCATTGATGTTATCGACGATACGACATTGGAGTTCCACTATCGCGACTCCAGTGGAGTCAATGTGGGCGGCTTCGATTGGAATTTACAATTCAGCTGGCATGCGGTGCCAGAACGTGAGAAAAAACGCCATAACGTAAGTCCAAGCTTATTAAGTACGTTTTGCCATATGACCCCAACCATCTGATAAAAACGGGTGGTTCCATACACCAACCACATTAAAATTTTCAAACACTCCAAGTGAAGAGCATCTGTGGTGAGAGAATTTGTGGTGTGTGGCGCGTGTTTGTTTAAGCACATGCCATTACCTATATACATATATGTTCGGTTACCTATATATTTGTGGTGTGTTTTGTTTGATTTAGCTAGGGTTAGCCCAAAACCCTCATCCGGTATACCAAAAATCCGTTTGCAAAATTCGCGCACAAAACGGAATATACGAGGCCGCTTAAAAAGCTTGAACGTGACTACGGTATGTGAGAATTTGCCGTAAACTGAATGTGGCCATCAAAGCATACACCAACTTACCTTTACCATAATATTCACATGCACACGCAGCCATGGCGGTTGGTTATGAGATCTGAAAGTCAAATAATCATATGGAACTTTCTATTTAGCTTCATTAAGCTCCATATCAGCATACAGACAAGAAAAAAAGCATAAGCTTGAATTAAATTCGAAAAAATATGGTCGTATTTTTGGTTCTTTTGAATTATTAAAAATTAATAAAACAACAAGAAGTATTAAGCTATGCATATAATCCTCACTTGAACCATTTTCGCATCATTGCATAATTAAAAACAATTTATAAAAAGCCGTGCGCATTGTGTATGAAACTAGTTAAATTTTATCAGCAAGTTTTTAAAGTATTTCAAAAATTTTCAATTATTTTTATAGTTTTTATTAGTGTCATAAAAAGTGAGTTGTGTGTTCAGTAGCTAAGTAAATATGAGAAAAGGTAGAGAACCAAGTCAACATTTTTAAGCACTCTGCATTTGAAATAAATCTTTATTACAATTTTGAAAACTGACACCTGTCACAGGTGCTGAATATCCCACAGGCACAGAATTATGCAATTATGAAAAGCCACATATGGAAAACCACAGCTTATGCACAAAATAAAAGCAAATATGAAACACGTGAAATACTCATATTTGCACGTGCATTTCTCTGGCACTTTGTGTACCTTGTTTTGAATGGTTTGTTAAACTCTTGAATGCAAATATTCGTTGCTAGTTTGATGCCCAACACATAACACAATACAAACAAATACACTCACTTGTTTCTATTTTCAATGGCTTTCAACTGTTGCTAAGAGGCCAAAAATGTAGTTTGTGGTGCACTCTATTCAATAGTTGCATCCCAATTGACCCACAATGCCAATTCTGTTTTTCCTTTTTTGAGTGTTGCCTCAATTTAAGAATTTAAATATTGCTTAACACTTTTAATAAAACAATTCGCATTCGTTCTTAATTACAACATTTGACTTTTGAGTGCTGAAATGAGCATAAATTTCGACCACAGTTGCAGTGGCAGTCGCAGCAACATGTATGTAAGTGATATTACGCATACGCCGCTTTAACCCAGCACAAATAATCTGCGGATTTTACAACAGTGTCTGGGCGAACAAAGTGGGGCAAAGGGTGCAAAACTGCAATTAAAAGCCAAAAATGTTAACAGCAAATTCTCGCCTGCAGTTGCTGTTGCTGCTGTTGTTGTTGAAGTTGTTGCTACTATTTGTTGCAGTTGCAACAGCAACAGCAGCAGAGGCAGCCACCGCCTTTTGCGGCGTATATATCTGGCATAATTGTTTTTACAAGCGCCAAGGGAATTTATGAGAACATTGTTGCCGAAAATCCACGACACAGTCGGGTGGACACATTTTCCTCGTTGTTGTTGCCGCTTTCGTTGTTGTTGCCACTTGCGACCGAAGCTGCACTTAGCAGCTAAATCAAGTAAAGCATTTCCTGAGCACCACATTGGCAATTTGCCGGCTTAGAAATAGGAATGAGCCATAACATAAATGTTGTCTGTCACATGTGTGTACCATATATGTGTGGAGACAATGATAATGGCTACCAGAAGAACTGGGTGGAAAGCGTGGGAAAGCAAAATATACTTATATAAAATAAAATAAAAGTAGGAGAAATAATATGAAATTTACACACATAAATGGAATTTTCGCATGTGCGACAAAACGCAATAAACGACAGGCGAAAGTTTCCGACGCTGTTGGCGGCAAAATTGAAAAGCCTTTTTATAGAATACATAAAATAAATGTACAAATACTCTAAGCACTAACAACCTAAGGCTGAATGAAAAGCAGCACCAGAAGCAGCAGACAGGAGCATAGATCCTTACTTCCAGCCATCTCCTGGCAGCTGTTGACAGTCTTAAAGCCTGCTCTCAACTTTTGCTGTGTGTCCAAAAGTTGCTCAACTTGTAACGAGCTGCCAGTAACAGTAAAGCTGCAGCAGCAACAACAACTCACGCAACAATAACAATAATAAACATAGCGTGGGGAATATCCAAAATACATATTCGTTAGCGGAAGTACCTATTCCCTACCCACATACTCATTTATCCCACTCCAACTGCCAGCAAAAGTTTCCACAGTTTGTTTTCGTTTTAGGTAGTTGTTTTTGAAATGATGCTGTAGAATCCAGAATCGATATATTTGAAAAGCGCAGAGTAAAGTGTGTATGCGTCGAATTATTCTATTGGCAACGGGGATGGGGATAAAGGGAGCAGCTGTCTGATTACACGTGAGTGACGCTGCCAGCACCATCGGCTAATGGATTTGGCATTAACTTGGCAGCTGCCATTCGCTTGGTTGACCCCACACACCTCTCCATACCCAAAATCACCTAGCCCATCACCAAATATTGGCAAAATGCTCAACTTTTGCCAATGCCAGCGAATTTGGTTGCCTGTTTAAGGTAGTTTGGGTAAGGTGAAGGTGTTTTCAGTAAATCACTCGTTGGGCAAATTGTGAAAGCTGTTGAGGCGACTTTAATGCCGCGTCGTAAATAATCTTTAAACAATGGGAGCAGCTTTTGTGCCAAGACTTCCGCATTTTATGGTTACCTGAAACGAACTTTACCAGATTTCTATAACATTTTTATTGCCATTCTTTCACCTGCCGCAATTCCACTCAACTGACGGCACATTTGTGCCAGTTGCTTGCTTGCCACATGCCAGATGCCGCCTGCCGCCTGCCACCTGCTACATGCACGAGCTCGTACTGTAACCTTTTAACATGTTTTCCGACTGACTTTTACATGGCTCATGTTTCAAAGTGTTTTATATCCTTATAAAAAAGGATATTTTAGCTATGCTCTTTGCATTTGCAGTTATGCCAGATATACGAGCATAGTGTCTTTGCCATTGAATTACAAAACCAAACTAATATAGTCAGACCTTTTCAACTTTTTGCCAAATCTATCTTATTTAAGTCTTAATATGAGACGCAACCAGGTAAGCTTATCACAACATCGAGTATATGTACTTTGAAAGCACTTACTTCTATGATTGCTATTTGGTAAAATATTTCAAAATTCGTAGCTTGAGACAATCAAAAAATCTATTCCAGAAAGTTTCCGTTTAATAATTTGTTTATGAAATATTTCGTTTTCCACCCAGGACGACGACAGTCGCTTCAATAATATTGTTGTGTTAGAAAACTATTTTTATTTTGCTATACAAAAGCAATAATAAAAATCACCTAGTTATCTTCACAAAAGCATAATAAATCACAAAAACTTTATGCATTGCAGAATAGAAAAACTTTCGTCAGCTGAATTTAGTTTGCTTTTTCTGCAACAATTTAAAACCTCTTCATTTGTATTGTAGCATATTATTTCAATAATGTTGAATTTTATTCTATAATCCTGATAAGCATCAAATTTACTTAAAGTGGCACTGTGGATATGCTTAGATAGGCTTCGTCTAACTTTCATTCCATCTTTTGTTATCTGAAACATACTTTTGGGCGCAACAAATCGAGTTTAAAATATGCAAAGCGGGCGCAACAAAGCAAAGCAACGATTTCAGCTGCAGCCTCAGTTCAGTAAAGCAGAAATTTGTATGAAATTCGCCAGGGCACACATAAAAATTAATTCAGTCTGTTCGGTCTCTTTGGGCAGCTAACTAAAAATAATGAAAATTGTGGTGCAGTGGCAACTAATCCGTTCGCGTTTGTTAGCCCAAAGCCAAGCATACAAAAAAAATGCACACACTCATCCATAGAAACATACAAACATAAAAATCTCAAATAACCCAAAGCGTATAAAACAAAACTACATCCAACAATTTCATAAAAATCCCAGAAACGTGCAAAGTTACAAAGAGTGTGGTTGCGGGGATGTATGGAAGGGGGTTAAGGACTGGACTGTGTTGTGTTTTAGTTCTGGTTGTCTGCTCCCACACATACGCATACAAATACTAATCCAATTATTTGAAAAACTAAGGTATACGCTGCCGTGGCGTATACGTAATGTGCGTTCTCATACGCAACGTTGGACAGGCGTTTAAATATACATAGGACCATAGACCCTAGACTTTATGCCAGCCACATAACAGAAACAGAGAGAACCAAGTGCCACTCACACACAGATAAACACAGATACACACGCACAGCAATTTGAGTATATTCACCTAAAGTGTTGTTGATGTTGAAATTCCCCTTGCCACCTTCTTTCCCTCTCCCTGCTCATGGTATTTACACACACAGAAAAAAAAGGTAAAGTTTACCTATAAAAATTGTTTGGCTGTCGTCGTCTCTTATCCTTATGTGCATGTGTAATGGGGCTATGTGGATAGGTAAATGGTTTCTAATACCCAATACACACACACACACACACACACACATATACCAACATACACACACATTGCACGTTTCATTTCATTTCTTGCGCTTTACGTTTATGCCATTCTGATTGCCTATGCGTGCGTTTTTCGAGAGCCTTTCTCCATTTTTGCTTTTCAATGTTGTTTTTGTTGTTGTTCTTTGTGTCTTTGTTGCTGTTGTTATTGTTTTTATTTTTGTTGTTGTGAAATCGTGCATAACATGAAGCTAGAGCATTTTTGCCTCGTTGCGTCAAGTGTTTTGTGAGTTGCTGTAATACGCTGCGTATGCGAAATTTTCTGCCTTACGCCTCAATGACAAATGTTGAGTAGTCAATTCAGAGAGCATCCGGCACTGTGACAGTGGATGAGTGTTTGAGGGTGTGCGCTTGGTAGTGTTTCTTTAATGTTAAAGCCGATTACGCTTTTATGCAAAATTCAATTGGATTTTAGCATCCATCAAAGCACAAATCGAAAGCGAAAAGTCAACGCAAATACATATCTAAATAAGTAGGTTATTTTCTTAATGATAAATATTTACGAGTACTTACTTTGCAAGCAGATAAAATGGAAAAAGTCACCTAGAAATTGATGTGAAAATGTTTTTCTACATTTCGAGCTGTATTGTTTATCCAAATTGACTTACAAACAAAGTAGTTGAACGTTTGATGTGCAAATTCTTATCTTTAGAGTAGTCAATTTTTAACGAAAGAACTTTTACAAGCAACTTAACTGACTGAATCCACCAAATGTACAGCATCATTTGTGGTAATTAATCTTCTTAAATAAGTTTTAGGTTAGACACATTAAACATTTATTTCCAAAACTCAATTACAAAACTTATCAAACACATTATCAGTTAAATTACACTCCAAATTTTAGTTAACCAGACGATATTTGACAGCTCTCAGTATGGGATATTTGTCATTGGTGCAGAGTCCCCTGAAGTCATCGTAGGAAAGATCGAATAGAGCTACTCCACCCAAAGCATTGTTGCGCACATAGCCAGCCTTTTCAGCAGCGGTGTCGGGATCCTCATAGCTCACCCAGATGCCATTGTCACCCTTCTTGTCAGCGGCGCGATAAGCATAGGTACCGAATCTCTTGGCGGGATCCGTAACCTTTGTAAGTGGAGCATTGGCGCCTTTGGAGTAGGCATTGTTCTGATTGGGCAGCAAGGCGCAGACCTCGGGCCAGCTATAGATACCATGCTGTTGCGTGTTGGTTCCCACTGGAGCCTCATCGACCACATGTGAAACAGGTGGTATACCGGTTTCACCCGAGTCATCAGACAGTTTCCAGGGACGTCCATAGGTAGCCACGCCCACATTGATCTTGCTGCCAGGGCAGCTGTTTCGCAGCCAGTATTTGACCTGAGCATCAACATTGAACTCGGGATTGCGCTCGCTCAGCTCATAGATGGGCGAGGCGTAGTCAGCCAGCTCAGGATTGCGCTGCGGGGTGAAGAAGTCAAAGGCGGCAAGGTTGACAAAGTCCAGATAGTTGATCACAGCGGGCACGTCATAGAAAACTAAAGATAGAACGACCTATTAAGCACTGTCTGAACAGATTTCAGGTATAACATACGTGATGAATTCACATTGGGCAGCACAGTTGTCGAGAGCAGCAGATTGTCCGGTCGGAAGGCATTCTTGATATCGCGCATCAGCGAAGTGAACTGTTCCTTGTGCACCTCGGAGTGTTCATCCACAATGGTGTCACCGCTGAAGACCTTCTTAAAGCCCTTCCACAGGCTGCCAATGCCGCTGTGCACCTTCTTGGGCTTATTCTTAGGGAACTGCCAGGCCACATCCAAACCATCAAAGCCATAGGTCTTCACCAGCGAGTATACGGTATTCACGAAGCGTGTGCGACCCGCTGCATTTTCTAGCAATTCCAAATACTTATTTGGCAAATCCTTGGCATTGTCACCCGTCTCAATGTCCTTGTCACCACCCACGCTCAAGAGTATACGCAGATTGGGATACTTGCGCTTCAAACGTGTCACCGTACGGAACAGACCCTTGCCCAGATCCAAGTCCAGCTGCTGGTTTAGACTCACGGCCTTGTGCGAGTCACGTTCGATTCCCGCATAGCCATAGACTAGATAGTCGCAGAACTGTAGCGATGGCTCAAGATCGTCAACGACAAGTTTGCCGAGACCTATTTAAAGAGTGGAAGAAACTTGTCACACACTTGGAAAAATTGAACATGTACTTGTTAAGAGATAGGCAGGAATAAGTGCAAAGAAAGTCTTATCTTTATATAATGTTTATAAAATAATTCGATTGTCAAAATTATGGAAGATATATGAGATTTTTTGATTCCTTATTTGAAAAGTTGTCAATCTTTTTTTAGTATATTAACCGCTACAATTAAAAAAAAAAAGTTTTTAATTAAAAAAAGGCTATTTACTTTAATGGAAGTTTTTTGATGCTCTTTAGATAACGCTTAAAGCCATTTAAAAATATTTTCTTTGAACTGTGCTTACAAACTTTTATTATTACCCCAATTATAAGTGACTAACTCAGTTTTCGGCATTATTTCTCAGTGTACTTGAGGAATTCAATAATTGTTAGCTCTGTTCGTTATCGCCAACGTCAACGTTGACAAAAACAAACAAATAAATCTAATTCTTCGAACTCGCCGATAAGGCGCACTTTGTTTCAAAGCTTCTCACTTTTTACAGCTCTCGTTTTCAGTAGCTTCAGCTTCTTGATTTCTACACACATACATATATATACATACATGCATACATATGTTTATGTGGAAGTACCTAATTATCAATTGTCGCTTTGTGTAGATTACGTAAGCACTTTAGCTGGACAGTTGCTCAGCTCCAATTTGTTCACTAACCTTCCTTGACAAAGCTCGCCGAGTCATAAAAGCAGACCAAGTGTCGCTGTGGACCCGTCTGCTGCTGCTGCTGTCCCACCTTTCCAGCCAACACGCTGGCCAGGCACAGTCCCAGCAAGGCCAAAGTTTTAAACATCTTATAAGAACTCTCAACACCTCAACTGGAATTAATCGCCAAGTTGTGTTTGCCGCTTGGCCGACGAATTGAAACTGAATTTTTATGCGGATTGAAACTGTGATCGAAGCTGTGTTAGATGAAGGTTGGAGACGTTGTTCTTGTTGTTGCTGTTGTTTCTGTTGTTGTTGTTTTTGTGGTTGTTATTGTGTGATGAGCAAAGCGTGAGTTGATAAACATAGCGGAGGCACTGAAAGCTCTGACTTGAAATATGAGTAAATACAGTGAGCTCTTGATATGAACAATATCATTGAGAGCGACTAATGGACTAATATGCATTCAAATATTGAAACAATAAATAAACATAGTACCTAGATATTTGTAATACAAGAAAATTATATATATATTGCAGTAAGAAAGTTTCTCAACTGCTAAATAAAATTTAAAGTTTAACAAGAAAGAAATGTTATCAACCGATCGTTGCCATGGCAGCCATAAGATATAATGATCTGATTTTGATAAAATGTGCTTAGCATGTGTAGAACGTGCTGTGATTTAGATATAGTGAGTTTGGTTGAGTTATTTTGAAAACCAAAAAATGTTCATTCCAAAACTTATTTTTAACCGATCGTTCCTATGGCAGCTATAAGATATAGTTTTCCGATTTCGCTGAAATTTTGTCAATATGTGTGGAAAGTGCTAAAACTTAGACATAGTCTCTTTCTGCAAGGGTATAATAAATATATTGTTTGTAAACTGCTCCAGTTTAGAATTACTGGCTACCGACTAACATCAGTTGATTAATTTCCACATTGGGCATTCGCTTTCCATAGTATTCACTGTACTGATTTTCATTAGCTTCGTTCCAAAATTCTATTTCGTATTGATTTTGTAGTTTGATTGGTGTGTAGCTTTGTAGTAAGTGTTACACCTAAGCCTAAAAGCTTTTGTTATCTGACAACATGAATCGTATTTTTGTATATCTTTCTCTTGTGAGCACAGTTTGCTAGTTATTTTGCATAATCGTTTTTCGATACACTTTACATCAGTGTTATGCTTCCTCTTCCATTCTCTCTTTCGCTATTTCAGTTTTTTGTGTCTTTCATATTTCATTTGCAACGCCCGCCAATTCCATTTATTTACTTTAAGCTGCCCTCTGTGATCTCCAAAGCCCACACACAAAAACACATGCACACATGCGATAACTGTTTACGAATTCATAGGCAATGCCCATCGATTGCTATTAAAAAGAGCTAGGTATAGAAAGCAAGAGAGATAGACAGTTAGACAGAACTTGCCCCTAGTTCGACCCCTATCTCTGGCATTCACACGCACAATCAGCCACATGAGCACCGGAAGGTAATAGAACAGGCTCCAGATTCAGTTGCCAGTTGCCAGTTGTCAGTTGCCAGTTACCCGTTGTCAGTTTCGAGAGTTATTTACATAAAATGTTTGTCGATTGCTTTGTGACAAGAAGTCGATGCGGGAGCGAGATAGAGATGTAGATGGAGCAGAGCTGCTCACAATTTTATTGTGTTTGGCTTTGCAGATTTTTGTTTGCTTTTTATTTGGTATTCATTGACAGTGAAATTTGCATTTCAAAATACATATTTTTGTTACATTTATTTATTTTTCATTCACTTTTTTTTTGTGCGAGCAATTATCACCTTTTATAAAGCGTCGCTTTCATTGCAAAATTAAAACCAATTTGTGTGTGGGCGTGAACGTGGGCAATTTGAATAGCATGTTGGCTTTGCATTTACATAAGCGAAAAGTGTAAAAAGTGTGCACCGGATATATGTATGTACATATATATAATAGCAATCGACCCTACCTAATATATGTATATACATGTACAACATTGTACAGTGACAGTTGGGCTTATTTGAACCTGACTTTCCCTCCTTTTCCCTGGCAAGTTTATGATTAAGTCAATCACACGCTCGAGCCAACCACAAAAAAAGTCTAAAAATGGCCAAGGGCAGCTGCTTTTTATGTGAATTTCGTTTCGGAACGGAACCGAAACCAAAGCCCAATGCCAAAAATGCTCTTTAAACCTGGCCCGTACCCTTGCTGCTCTTTTCAATTGCTGCTCGCGCAACTTTTGGCCTTACAGCTTTTGCTTTTTTGTTGAATATTTTTTTAATTAATGGCAAGCCCATTTGAGTCTAAAACGAAAGCCTTTGGCTGCCCTTTTTTTTTTATCTTTTTCGCTTTTGGGGCTATACGTTCTTTTTTATGCTTTGCAAATTAATTTCACTGAAGTAGAACGCAACGTTATTACTTACACAATTTTCTGAAAATTACATGCAGTTTAACTTTTAATTGAAATGTTGTAGCAAGTGGAGCCAACACAAACATCCAACCAATTGCCCCAAAGCCCCCCACACTCATCAGCTGACATGGCCATGCATTAAGTCCTTGCTCTCTCTTTTATACAGCATACTGCGAGTACATGTAGTATAAAGTATATATTACCCGTTGCTCTTTAATTAAACGCTGAAATCTGTGGCGATATTTTAAACTCTGCAAGTCTGAAAGTATGCTACATATTCGTATAAACAGCACAAGTGGAGCGCCAAAACCGAGGTGGTTGCCTGCTTTCGAGCGCTTGGTATTCATTAATAATGGCAAAATTATGTTATTTTGAAATTATAAAATGGGCGCCAATTTAATGCGCTTAACTGGCACTTGGCGGTAGCTAATTGAGATGGCCACGTGACACGATAAAGAGTAAAGCGATAGTCACGTTTGATTTTCACTTGCCTTTTTAATCCCTGTTTGCAATAAAAATGAGGAAAATGGAGTTATAAAGTACTGCAAATGTGTGTAACAGGCAGAAGGAGCCATTTCCGACTATATAAACTATATATTCTTGATCAGCATCAACAGCTGAGACGAACTAGCCATGTCCGTCTGTCTGTCTGTATAAACGCACAGATCTCGGAGACTATAAAAGCTAGAGACACCATACTTGACATGTAGGTTCCTGGCATGTAGGTTCCCCCGCACCCCCGCAAATCGCAAAAAACTCTCACAGCAACAATGCTAAAGATAAAGCTTTGATTTTTGGTACACATATATGTTATATCAATGTTGATCGGTTGCGTAAATTTCATTACGATAGGGTTACAAACAACACAGAATCTATTTCCTCCGTCTCAGCGGGCAGAAACAACAGTTTGACAGGCACTGGACAAGTTAAGTGTGCTGCTTGCTTGTGCTGAACTGCTTGAAGTGCAAGTTGGGAGCAGGGAGTCTCGTAGTCGGGCACACCCGACTAGAGCATTCCTACTTATTTAATAAGAATTTTAGAATTCTAGAATTCTGTCAGTGCCTGTTTTGATTTTCTCTTAGACTTCACGTTTTTGAATACGAGAAAATTTACATAGCTGGTTTGGAAAGAACGCTAAGTGCTAAAGTTTAAACTAAATGTAAAAACATAACAAAAAGTAATTATAAACTTGATTTTAGAAAGCAATGCTTTTAGATATGGGAATCTCATCGATTTTTTCGCTTGGGCATTCAATAAGTGAAGCTTAGGGAAACTCTTGGCAAAATCTTTAATCTATTTTCCAAAACCACTCGGCTGTTTTCAGCTTAATTAAAGTTTTTTTTTTAACATGGTTGATTTAATTGTAAGTAAAACATTAGTGTTTCTAAAGATAGATGTCCATCTCTAGTAGCCGAGTAGCAAAAACTGACCATAGAGTGAAATTTCAACAGCAAGTGGCTCTAAAGGAGGCGGGAGCTGCCTGCTGACCAGTTGCCATTGCATAGCAGCGATAACTGGCATCAGGAGGCAACCCACTCATAACTTTGCATATTAAGCCATGCAGGGAAAATACTGCAAACTTTGTTGGCAGCCCGCAGCTGGTGTTCCAGCTCCAGCTTTTGCTGCTGCTGCTACTGCTCCTCCTGTTGTTGTTGCAGCAGAACCACAGCAATGATAACAGGGGAGACCAGGTCGTTGGTTGGCGAAGGGAAGCAATATTGGCTGGGCATTGGGTATGGTAACAATAACAAGATCATGCTGCAATCCCAACAGCTCGCAAGTGTATTAATTTGCACCCAATGCAATGACGAGGACGATAACGGACGGTAACAAGTGGACCACAATCAGGACGTGGCTGTGAACAATATTTTGGGTGCTATGCGAATGGAAACCGAGACAAACGACCACTTCGGCAGTGGGTTGCTGGACAGTGGTGCTGTGGTGTTGTGGTGCTGTGGGCGTGGCTGTTGCCATTGCCCCAAAGTGATTTGTGTGTTCGCCCATTTTTTGGAGCTGCAACAACAGCATCAACGGCAACATATGCAAATCACTCACTCAAGCGAGAAGGGTAGGCAAACGAATACTAACACACGTACACACACACACACACACACACACTCCTGTTTCGTATAGCTGTGTATGAAAGTCAGCTTATGTGGCGCATGATTTATTAAAAAGCGCTCGTAAAAATGCACAGCGCACTCGACAAAAAAAAGTAGCACGAAACAAAACCAAAAACAAGCAGCTAACATTTTAAAGAAGAAGAATGCGTGACTAACGCATACCCGAACTGCTTTCCATTCCACCAGTTTATTTGCACGTCATTTGCATGCGGCAAAGGACACATTAAATCAACGCAAATTATGGTATACAATGGTAACAAAAGAGGCAGAAAAAT
The DNA here is from genome assembly GCA_949708635.1 of Hirtodrosophila cameraria. NCBI lineage: Eukaryota > Metazoa > Arthropoda > Insecta > Diptera > Drosophilidae > Hirtodrosophila > Hirtodrosophila cameraria. The sequence continues at coordinate 23,616,433 of OX453089.1, forward strand.
ACTATACTTTATTTAAACAAATCATTGTTTGTTCTATGATTGCATCGTGTTGAAAATTGCAGAAAAATAGCCTTTCATTAAATAAATGTATATCTAAAGTATAAATTAGGTTTTCCTTTTAGGCTGTAAATGAATTGTTTTTGGTTTTTAAGGACAAACAGACTAGACTTGGCCTGTTTTTATGTACTTCTGTAGACGCATTCTTTGCAGTACGGGTATGAAAAGGAACAAGAACAACACACATAAGAGTGTGTATCTATGTAAATATGTATATGTTTGTGTGTGTGTGTCTGTGTCTGTGCTCAGCAAAAATGCATGAGAAATAGCTATGGAAATAAGCAACAGCAGCAGCAACTAAAATAACAAAAAGTGCAGCAACTACTAAAAGTAGATATGAAATTTTAAAAGTCTCGTCCTTCTCGTCTGCACTTCAAACATACCAAATTTGATGCCGCCAGACATCCCAAACCGCCCCCTCCCACTTTCAACTGGTGCTTAGCGGCGCATGATGGGTGAGTGCAAAGGGGCAGGTGGCATGAAGGAGGAGGCATGGGGCACAGAACATGGAGAAACTAGCAACTGGCCCCACTTTGTGAGCCCATCCATCAACTGCCAGCAGTTGGTTCATTTTTAAGCAATTTTCGCAACCGATATTTTGTGCATGGCAGACAACATTATGGCGCCCCCAATATACCCCTTGCCACTTCACTATGACATGCAGATGGATGACTATATATATATATATATGTATATATATATATGTATAGCTATGAGTATAGCTATAGCTATACACTTTTTGCAAGTCAAAGTTGTGAGCCTGCGCCTGACCGACCATATTACCATCATCATCATCGTCCTGATCATTATTATCGTCCTACCAGCCAAAATATGGAGCAACTGTTTGGTTTCCATTCGCCTGGACGCGTCTGCCTGCAGGTCGCCATTATTAATTGGCCAGCAATGCACATTTTCTGCAGTCGAGGCGCCATTTTCACAGCCCACCACTTCAAACTCTACTTCTCAACAAACTGTGTGGCATTTTGTGTATGCAAATCGTTAGTTAAGTCCGCAAGCTCTATTATAATTTCCATATGCTTTGAAATATGTATATGTCTTACACAGCGTTCATAAAATGCTTTTAAGGCCCGCAATCGATTATAAGGGATGAGGGTGAAAAATGTTATGAAATGCAAAGATTTTTGAATTACAAAATATATTAATTTTTGGATTTCGGAAGCTGCTATCGGTTGAAAATATGGTTTTCAAAATATCTGCAATCGGAGCTAATATACGAATGCTTAAATATTTTCTTCAAAGTCGAACCAATATAATTTATAGCGGCCATAGGAACATTCCGTTAGAAACAGAGTTCGATGAAACACTAAAATTATGTTTTTGTATGAAAATTTTTCGGATAACTTTTCTTACTTGTTTTTGAACTCGTATTGTGATTATAGTTCAATTAGATTTTTTTAAAAGGGTATACTCTTTTCATATTTAGCAGCTTCCTATCATTGTGCTTTTAGTTGCCAACAAAAATTGACAATTTCATTAATTTTGAAACAATATCTGTGCCAGGTTGCTTTAGCAAAGTAGGAAAAATCTAATTCAAAATCGTGTCAGTTTCAATAACTGAATTGAACATGTTTAAAATGATAAATTTATCAAAAGGAATAACTGACAATTCAGAAGTTTAGCAAATTTTATAAAACTTTTTTATTTGATGTGAAAATGTTGTTAATATTTTCCATCAATTTCGGTCAAACTTGTATAAGTTATTTGCATTGCATGGCTAAGACGAAAGTTGTAGCTCAGTTTTCATCATATTTGCCATAGACTAGATATAAGCACGTACTTAAAGGCAGTTTCCGTAACTCTTCGCCCCCGGCTTCTCCACTTTGCATGCAAATTGAGCGCTCGTTTCGAATAACCAAAAACTTCATTTTCAGCAATTTGAAAATCTATTGAATGAGTACGGGAATTGAGAACGCGAACACGTCCAGAATGAAAATTTCAGAACCACAGATGGATTTTGTATGTACACGTGCGCATGGGCGTTGCGTCCTCCAACCCCCCTCCAACCCACTTCGCTGAGTTGTCCTGCGGCCGTGGTAATTATGTTATGTCCAGCGGGATCTAAACGCATCACCCCCCGTCCTGTGCTTAGTTGAATTCGAGACTTAGCCCCACACAGCTTCAACTTGAATAACTGTGCGGCAAATTAAATAAGCGTCTAAGTTGGCACGACCTTGCCCATTTCCTGCTAGGGGATCCTCTTTCCGTTTTAGGGGACGTGATGCCGTCGCCATTTTGACGACATTATTTAGTATCATTTTCCGCGGGGGGTCAGCACAAATGCTGTGCGGCGTTTTCTTTTAATTTTCATAAAGTTTCCAGCAGTCTTTTCAGCTTTTACTTGCTGTTCTGTTTTTTTGCTACTCTTCTTCCTTATTGTTGTTGTCCTTTTTTGTGCTCTGCACGTGCGCGCATTTTACTGCTTAATACGCAGCGTTGCACTTTACTTTTATTGCACTTTCTGGCAAAACGCGCAGCGTGTAAAAACGAACAAAGTTTTCCACGCGCGCAAATCTGTGCTGCGTTTTATGACCTATCAGGGGCTTGCTGTAAGGGGGGTACTTTTAAAATACATTACAAATATGTTGCTTTAGCACATTAACATCTGTAATTGAAACTAAAATCAGCCTTTTCTTTTTGTTGGCAGATCAAATGACTTTTGTCCTTAGTTTCTTGCATTGTGTAGAAAAAGGTGCATAGTTTGAAAAAATTTAAACATTTTACACTTTGATTTTAAAATTTTTACCAAAGGTTTTGTATCAAAATGTGTTCTTATGCTCTTGCAAAGGCTATTATTATTTTGACAAGATCTCATAAAGTATATACATATATTCTTGATCAGCATCAACAGCCGCCTAGTTGAACTAACCGTATTCATCTGATGGCTTGCTCATTTGTGAACTACTCTCTATCAACTTTAAAACTTTTTAAATAAAACTTGCGACATCATCGTCATATATGACATATACCTGCTATAAGAACGATAGGAAAGCGAGTTTTTGTATATACAAACAATCAATAAAAACAAGTAAGAACGTTGCAGTCGGGCTCACCCGACTGCGATATACTCTGTTTTCTGTACGTATATTAAATTTAATTCTTTTAAAGACTACGTGGTCGTGGCATTTTTTTTTTTACAGGTCAGTCGAGAATGTCATCAGTAGTCTTTATGCCAAATTTGGTGACTCTAGCTGCAAAACTGCAGGAGATATAGGTTTTTGTGGTTTGTGGGGGAAGGGGTGGGGGTGGGGGGGAAATCTTGACACTTTGTCTGCCTATGGTATATACCAACATGTATACCAAGTTTGGTTGCTCTAGCTTCAAAACTGTGGAAAAAAACTGCGTTCATACAGACAGACGGACGGACAGACAGACGGACATTTCACAAACCCAATATTCTCTTTTTTTCCATTTTGGAAAACAGAGTATAAAAACAAGGTACAATGACTTTTTTCAAGTTTTAGTACGTACTATGTATGTTTTCAAAATTGTATCTAAATCGGACCAATACTTATAGGAATAATAATTCAGTTTTTGAATATATTTTTAATCTTTTTTGTTTTTCAACCTTTTTTAACCAAATTTAGCTATTCTGCGTTTAAGTATGTTCTTGTCATGCTAGCCAAATTTAATCAAAATCGAGCAACATATCTATATTATAGCTGTCTTAAGAACAATAGGTCGAAAATTAAGATTTCATATGTACATTATTTCCTGCAAGGTTAAACATACAGAAATCAAGCAAGGCAAAACTAACTTTAATATGATCATTGATAATGGTCAATAATTTATTAATGTTTATTTTCGATTCGTATTAATATATATGTATTAATTTAGATAAGCAATTCACTTAATTAAATAGAAGAAACCTTAATCATCAATCATTTGCTTCAATGCTCTTAACAGCCGGTGGCCAATAAATTGAATACAGATACATCTACACTCAATTTATAACATCTAGCTCAATTTGTAAGACACGTGGCCTGCCCCCCTTTATGTGTTGCCTTGACTACGCCCAAGCCTCGGGCTAAGAAGTAGTTAGTCGAGATGGGTTGTGAGCTCTGTGTTATGGTTCTGTGTCTGGGATGTGGATTCAGCCTTTGCCGCTGGTCCTGACCAACATCAAGCACTCGCTAACGGTCCAGTGAACCGGTAATCAAAGCAAAATCGGCTAAGCAGCGAACAACTTTTTATGCTAATTTGGTGCGTTTCGTGTAATATTTTGTTTCCTTCCACCCAACACCCCAATGTGTGTGTGTGTCTGCTACATTTAACATTTTATTAAGCTTTTGAGCTGCCTTTAAGTTGAGTTAAGCGGGTTAAGCAGGACTCTATTTCAAACAGCACCTGCGCCGAATTGAGGCTGGCTTTGCTAGACATCTTGCATCCTTGGTGCATCCTTACAGATCTCAAGTATTACTTAAAACTTGTGCAACTATTAACTTTGAGAACGCAGCGACTTTTTAGCGCTTGACTCATGCAAATGCGACGCGAAGAGGCATAAAAACTCTCAAGTTGCCCCTGCTGAGCGCCACTTCAAACTACAGATAGATGTAGATACACATGGATATGTGTGTGTTTGTGTGTGTGTGTATGTGGGCGTGTCAGCGAGCACTTGTCAAAAGTCAACTTCACATTATGTCAAGCAGCATTTTTCCTTCCTTCCTTCGACGTATTTCTTTGTATTTCTTTCATGTGTTGTTGCTGCTGCCTGCTGCTGGTTGGGAAGCCTTGGGGTGGCAGGCGCCAGCCCGCAGGCACTTTGTGCCCTTGTGCGTGTCTGCCACGCCCCTAGGGGGCCAGCTATCTACTAGCGCCCTTCCCGCTTCCTGCCACATTACAACACTGGCTGGCATAATGCGACGCTGACATTTACGATATTCCCGGGCATATTTTTTGTCGGTGCCTCCTGCTGCTTTTCATGACTGTTTTATTTGATATTAATGTGGTTGTTGCTGGTGTTGTTGTTGTTGTTGGTGTTTGGGGCTGGCAGCTGGAAGGTTAGCACATTATTTCCATGCCACACGTTGCGGCACTTGCCGCTTGAGGCTTGTCTTTAAAACTGGGCCACTTCTCGTTTCGCCTGCTTAATTTGCGGTCGCTGTCGGAGGAATCTCGAGATCTCTGCTAAGCTCTGCACTTGACGAATGGCTTTGGCGGCCAAAGGACCCATCATTTTTCAGTTAAATTGTGTCACCCGCACACTGTCTAACATAATAAATACCGCAAGATTTATATGATATCTAAATAGGCTGCCGTTTCGCCATTGAAGCCATATGAGAAATGTGTGTCAATTCAAATACCCTGTAAACAAACTATAATAAAGGTATACTAAAGCAGCTTAATAGGATACCAACTTTAGTTTTATGCGAATGTTCCAAATTAAAAGCTGAACTTTGAATACAGAAGCTTCACAGAAGAAACAATCGTGAAAAATGGATTTGAAATTATAAGGATTATATCTTGAATAATATCGATAATATATAATAAAATAAATTTAAAAATTTAATTTATTTTAATCGGTTTTATTAAGCTTTTAAACAGCATAGACTATCTCCTGTTCGAGCTGTCCTGTCATAACATACCTGCTTCAGTTTAAGTTTGTCGTGATTGCAAATGCCGTGTGTGTGTGTGTGTGTGTGTGTGTTGAGGTCTTTGTTTAGAAATGTCTGCTGCAAATTGATTTGATTGATTAGTTTATAAATCAAGCAACATTTCGCACAACTGCTGAAAGGCAAATTGAGCCTTTGATCCTTTAAGCCTTTAAGCCTTTGGAGTCTGTTTGGTAACAACCTTTTACTCTTTATAAAGATGGGCTCAAACAAACTCATTTTGCATGCCGCATGCTGCATTATTCGTTTACTGTTGCCACACATGCCCCCAGCACAAAGTGCCCATATTTATCCGCTGTTGAATCATTTAAGCCGCATTATATGAATACGATGACGAGGACGGATGGCAAAAGCGAAAAGTTATGCGACGTTGTTTGAACAAAACGGGCAACTGCAAATGCAAACTGCGAACTGCAACTGCAAAATGCAACTGCAAACGGCAACTGCAAACTGAAAACTGCAGGGCACTTTTCCTCATCTTTTGGTGTTTATTTATTTATTCAGCGCTGCATTTTATTTCATTTCAGTTTATTTTCGCAAGAAACTTATTTTCATTTTTACTTCCATTTCCTGTGCATATACAACAAACAACAAAAAAACAAAATAGCAAGAAACCAAAGAGGTCCACTGGAACATACCCTGTTTCCAGGAGTTAGCAAAAGCAAATTATTTCCAGCTGAATAAGATTCTATAATACTTACCCTCTGTATGTATTATCCTAAAGTATAAAATTCATCTTCAGATGAAGTTTTAAACACACAATTGTAATTCTAAATTAATTAAGAGGCCGTTTCCGAATTCCACTTTAAGATTGCATACTTTTAGGTTAATCGAAAATTATATTTAAATACATCAATTGAAGGATTTTATAATTCTAGTATGCTCTAAAAAGTAATCTTTACACTTTTGAAAACGATTCGAAAGTGGAACATTTGGAACAGACAGAATATTCAAAATTAAAAGTATAGTCAAACTGCTAAAATCTTTCAGATCGAATCATATGCACAGGTCGGAAAACAGATTCCAACAAGTAACAATGCTCTAGTCGAGTGTGCCCGACTACGAGACTCCCTGCTCCCAACTTCCATTTCAAGCAGTTCAGCGGCAACACAAGCAAGCAGCGCACTTAACTTGTCCAGTGCATGTCAAACTGTTGCTGCTGCCTGCTGATACGGGGGTAACAGATTCTTCCATAACTTTGGTGCTATTTATCCGATCGTGTTGAAATTTACACATCCGAAAGACATTGATTAAACATATATGTGTACCAAAAATCTTTAAAATGGTGGCTGTGGAAGTTTTTCGCGATATGCGGGGGTGCGGGGGGGTGCATCCGAAATTTGAAATAAACTTGATCTGCGTATGGTATACAGGAACCTGCATGCCAAGTTTAGTGTCTCTAGCTCTTATAGTCTCTGAGATCGACGCGTTCATACAGACAGACAGACGGACATGGCTAGTTCGTCTCGGCTCTTGATCCTGATCAAGAATATATATACAGCCTCCTTCTGTCTGTTACACACATTTGCAGTACTTTATAACTCCCTTTTTCCCACTCTTAATGGGAACAGGGAGTAATAAATGTACTTACATAGTATGCAAATATATAAGTTCAAATGTAATAGTTTTTCGTCAAAGTACACTTTTCTTTACTTATTTAAAGGGTAGATGGTATAATAATACTTACATATACTGTAAGGATGTTGAGAGAACAAAAAATGCAACTATAACAATAAAATCCTTTTACACACACATGCATACATTACACAAACACATACACATACACATGCATATATGCATACATACAAATAAAGGCTTTTTTTGTTGCTGCTTTTCACTTTTGCTATTTGTTCTGTCACTTCCGGCGGCAACAAAATAACTGAAAGCAACAACTACAAAAAAAACCCTCAAAAATGGCCGCCCGCACGCTACATCCGCCGGTCTTCCCTATGCTCAGTCCCTTTTCGCATACATATTTGCCTACAACATTGTTGTTGTTATTGTTATCCTTGTTTTAACCCCGTTCCACTGCCCCCCTTTGGCCACACTCATTGTTGTCTTGTGCCAGCAGCGTTTATTAAATGTCACACTGCGAATTCGCCAACAGCCTTCAAAAGCCGTAGCTGTAGCCGTAGCTATAGCTGAATCTTCCATTTGGAACCTGCCAGAGAGCTATACCCATTCCCGTTCTATATAAGAACCGTCTGGTATTCCGGCCCGGCCATGACGCTCTCCCAAAACACAATGGCACTTGTCGCGTTTGGAGATTTCACTCACTGACTGCTGTGTGTTGTGTTATACTCTGTTTTAAAAATGAGAGGGTATATTGCTTATGATTTTGCATGTATCAAAAATAGATTAACCGATTTTGTTAACAGAGTATTTAGCTGTCGGGAACTTGGGAGTGCAACTTTCTGTCTTGATGTTTGTTGTGGGTGCCATGCTTTTGTTTTTGTGCCTCGGCTTGCCAAGCATTTTCTTTGCCTTTGTTGTTGACTTTCAGTTACATATTTTTTAGTTGCTTAGCAATCCGTTCCACCTCTCCCTCTACCTCCCCTCCAGCACTGATGACAGCTCCCCAGGCTGTCAGTCAGTGACGATTTCATTTATTTTGCGCTTCCTTTTTGCCGTTTATAAAATCAAATATCGTCGAGTTTTTGATTTTGTTTGCTTCTCCTACGTGCTGCTCCATATGAAGTGCTGCCTCTTGGAAACTCAATTATGTTACCCTAAGAATGCAACTTGATTTGTTCTGCCATCTTGTCTTGTATCTATCTGAGCAGCTCTTCATATTCTGATTCTTTTTTCAGACTTTTATGATACTTGAGCAGTGTTTGATTAAACCTAACTCATATTAAGTAGAGTATTAAAACTTCGACTTGCTATTGAAATTTGTTTTTATTACTTTTTATGTCTTTGGTTTCGCTTTCATTTGACAGCCCACTTTGTGTTAGCCTTGTTGATTTACGTTACTTTCCTTTCAGCTGTTCTGTATGCCACATTGCGTATACTTAACATTGCCTTAGATTTGCATATTTTTGAGTTCAGCTTCACAAAAGATTCCCATTGGGTTGCTTATGAATAATTAAATAATAATACAAAAGTGACAGAAGTGCTCTACAAAAAAAAAACTCGACACTATTTGTTTTGTTTATTAACATTTCATAATTAATTGGTACACCCTTCTACAGCTCATTGTTTTTGTTTTGTTGTTTACTACTCATTTATTGCCCGCACACAACAAAATGAAATGAAAAACTTTATTTATATTTAATTATTCTGTATGTCTGAACCATAAAGTGAAAACCAATCCCCGACAGCTGCTGCGGCTGCCTGCGCAAAACAAGCAAAAATTGTAATTAAATTGCAATGAAAATGAAATGCAATTCTCCAATTAAATTCAAAATCTGCTGGCACACAAATTGTGGCACAAGACTAGCAGGATTCGGAGCAAGAATAGGACTCTGTAGCTGGCCAGAAACCAACAGCAAAGCAAATACAGTGCACAAAATATTCAATTACAACCAAAAATTGTGGAAAACCAGACAGAGAAAGAGACACAGATGCAGGCGTTTAGATGGGGAGTGAGCGAGATAGATGGTTGGTGCGAAGTGGCAAACGAAAATGTGTACTAAATAAAATGTAGCCTCAAGTGTTTTGAAGCTGTTGAAAGTATCTAAAAAGAGACAGAAGCGTAAAGCGGTAGGCAGAGGCAGACAAGCAAAGACCAAATTGCTACCAGCTGAGCCAAGATACTAGTACTAGATACGCATGAAGTAGATGCGGGGCATGGCAACATGCAATGCAACATCTTTCAACACTTGTTAGAAGTTTGCTTAGGTATGAGAGGTTCGCTCCACTTGAGAGACCAAGTGAGCAACACATTCGCTTGACACACGCTTGAGCTTCAATTAGTAAAATTAAATGTTCTTATGAGATTTCATTTCAACTGGACAGCTGACCCTAACCACGACCATAAAACCCAAAACTCGCCCGCACAGACAAACAATATTTGTTCTGTCTATTCTCCAGTTGGCTTTCAATTTGCTTTATTTACTTATATTTGCTTTCTTTTCTTTCTTTTTTGCTTGCAGAGCACATCGGAGCCTGTTTACTCGCCCACAATGGCCGGCGGCCTCTTTTCCATAGACAGAGAGTTCTTTGAGCGATTGGGCACCTACGATTCCGGCTTTGATATCTGGGGCGGTGAGAACCTGGAGCTGTCCTTTAAAACGTGGATGTGCGGCGGCACACTCGAAATTGTGCCCTGCTCCCATGTGGGTCACATCTTCCGAAAACGCTCCCCCTACAAGGTAAGTGTTAGCCATGGGCCAAAGGCATCCCCAATGTGTCCTCAACTCACTGCTCATTAACGCTTGCTAACCGTTAGAGAATTTAAAACTTGCACACAATCAGCGTGACATGCTGTGTGTTGAGTGTGTGACTGTAGTGTGTGTGTGTGTGTAGTGTGTGTGTTGTGTGCTCTGTGGTCAGTCTCAGCACCAGTTGGTGCCGAGGTTCGTGTTTGGTCAACAGTGCCTCAATGCGGTTCTATTCTGCACATGTCGCATATGCCAGCCACAGCAGATACACGAACATGCAACCCGTACTGAGACTATGCCTCAGTCTTTGGCTGCTGCTGCTGCTGCTGTTGCCTCAATTATCAACGGTTTACGCTTGACAAAAGTTTGGCAACTGTTGTCTTGTCAATGGCGTAACGGCTTCTATGCTACAATTGCCACCATTAAGCTGCAACGACCTGAATAGATACCTGCCAAATGAATACAACTACAAAAATGGAACTATGCAATAAGCTTCATATAACAGGAAAGAGTCAAACTGAACACGACAACCCCAAAATGCTTAAAGAAACCAAAAAAAAAAAAAAAAATAAGGATTGGGCAAATAAACCATTAAGGCGCATCATCAATGGAATGTTTTATTCATAGGACCAGCTCTTGTTGGGCACAAATCCAATTGTAGCTACTGAAAAGGACTCTATCGTCAAGTGAACTGAAAATAATACTGGATTGTTTAGATATTCCAAGTTGCTGAATACTCAATTATCTATATAAATATTTTAAATCATTAGAGTCTCTTAAATCAATGAATCTATTTTGGAAAAGTAACTAATATTAGTTTTAAAATATTTTAAAATATTCTTATCTTTGTTATGAAGCACGATAATGAATCGATTACTTAAAAGCTTCCACATTAAAGTGCAATTCGATAACTAATCGTAAAGGCGTTAGTATGTAGCGTGCATTTCGATACCCACTGGCCCACTATAGTTGGCATTAGCCTTGCCACAAGCCGCACAAAGCCTGGCAACGACAACAGCCAGGAACACACACACACTCACATCAAACACACACATAAACAAGAACAATACACACAAGGCAAACATAAGGCAAGAAGCAGACAATGTTACAGGGGGTAAAGGGCTGGGTATTGTGGGCAAAGACATATAGCCAGAGACCGACCACAATAGCAACCAGCATCAGCATCAGAGGCATCTACAGCAGCAGCAAGTGGACAACCAGCAGAAGTTGGTACACATGACGTAAACCGACTCATTCAGGTAATTAGGCTGGTCTACCCATTTGCCATATCCAGCACCAGCTCCAGCTGCAGGTCAGCATCATCTCCTTTAGTTTCAGCCCCAGATTCAGATTCAGATTCAGATTTAAGTCCATTGTATTAGCTCTGCTATTTGCTTGCCAAATATTTTCAATGGCCTTTGGCGCCGCTTCGTTATTGTGGCAGTTGCAGCACCATGCTTGATATGTACATTTTGCTTATCCCCTACGATATCTTCAACCATAAATATATATGTATTTATTTGCTACTGCAGTGGCGCGCTGGCGTTAATGTGCTGAAAAAGAACTCGGTTCGTCTGGCAGAAGTCTGGATGGATGAATACTCAAAGTATTACTATCAGCGCATTGGCAACGATAAAGGCGACTTTGGCGACATTAGCGAACGCAAAAAGCTGCGGTAAGTAGCCAACAACAAATTGAAAAACTAATGAGTTAGTTAGCAATCTCGATGCTTTCCAACTAAACATATACCATATGGGCATTTCCAGGTTCGCCAACGTTACATTCGTACGCATTTACATTGAAAGCAAAATAACAAAAACATATTTTTTTAAATTTTGTTTGTTGCGGCTTAGTTGCTTTTTAGGTGCACTATTTTTCAATGCAAAAGTCAAATTCCATAACTTTGACGTTTTTAGAATAGTTGAGAAAAACCAGCGATCGCAAACGTTACAAAATATAATATCTGGAATACAGTATCTAGAAATGTGAAAAAGTCTGCGAATATGAATGAAATATTTGATAGAAAATAATTTTAAACTATAAAGAAATAATGAACGTTACATCGCGAACGTTACAAGATTTCCATTGACTTTGCACTTGAATATTAACAGTTAAGCTAGGTTAAATTAATCGCTTTTCATATTTGTTAGTGCTTGTTGTTATTGAATGTTTATGGAACAGATTTCATCGATTATCATTTCATTTGACAACGTAAATATTAACAAGTAAGAACGTTGCAGCTGGATGCACCCGGCTGCGATATACTCTTTTTTTCGCCTCTTTGCGGAGTCAGTGGGCGTGGCATTGTATTTTTGCTCAAGTCTTTCAAGTATTGCCATCAATTTAAATTTGGTTACTTGATTGCAAGGGCTGGGGTGGGCGTGGCAAAAATATTTTTATCCAATCTATTAAATAGGGCAATAGAATTCAACCTGCAAAATTTGGTGATTCTAGTTGAAGGGGTGGGGGAGATACAGACTTTGCTTATTTGTGGGGGCGGAGGTGGGCGTGGCCAAATTTTTTTAGTCAGATCAATTAAGGATGTGATAAGTAGCCCTTGTGCTAAATTTGGTTACTTTAGCTATAGAACTGTGGAAGATAATGGTTTTTGCAGTTTGTGTGGGAAGGGGTGCGGGTGGGGGGGTGATCTTGACACTTTGTCTTACTATGGTATATACCAACATGTATACCAAGTTTGGTTGCTCTAGCTTCAAAACTGTGGAAAAAAACTGCGTTCATACAGACGGACAGACAGACGGACGGACGGACGGACAGACGGACATTTCACAAACCCAATAATTTTATTGAAAAAAATAAAACGGTCTAAAAATGATCAAAATAAGGGCAACAAATAATTTTGACACATTGCAGTCGATCTGCAATTGTTGGATTTCATCAATTTCTAACAATTTACATCAATTAAAGGATATAATTCAGAAGTAATGGTACTAACTTTGAAATTTTTGGCGCTGGTAGACCTTTTTCCGGAAATGCCCATAATGCGTACACATTGTACATATATCGACTATAAATTAACTTTTTTCTTATCTCTAGCGATGATCTGGAATGCAAAAGTTTTAGATGGTATTTGGACAACATTTATCCGGAGCTCTTCATACCAGGCGATGCAGTTGCCAATGGCGAGGTAAGTTCCATATGTTTCTCTTTGAGGCACGCAGCTGTTGCAGCATGTGGCAAGCAGCTATTCCTGAGTTCTGGCTCCCGTTCCTGGCCCCAGTTCCGGTTTCCGGCCCCCTCAAGCTGTACCCGAAACACTACTAACCCCATTAATGAGCCATTTGCGGAAGTAACAGAACACACATATACATATTTCCCGTTTCGCAGATAAGAAACTTAGGTTATGGCGGTCGCACCTGCCTGGACTCGCCGTCGGGCAAGCGTAACTTGAAGAAGGCAGTTGGCACGTATCCTTGCCACCGGCAGGGTGGCAATCAGGTTTGTTACCACCAGCACAACGATATGCAGCAGCACTGCGACCGCCACAAACTCCGTTGAAGCACAAAACCGTCAATTTTTTTCTCTTTATGGACATACATACATACATATACACAAACTTACATATCCTTCTTAATATGATTACGAGCCTTGTTCCCAAAAAGCTATTTACTAATTTTACTAATTAAAGTTTGGCGCATCGGTCGAATTTCTAACTGTTAATCACTCCTAAAGCAGCAAAACACAGCGATAACGATAGCTATACCGATTCCGATAGCAAAAAAAGTCGCAGCTCGTTTCTAATCTTGTTATTGTTGATGCAACCCTGTTATTGTGTCATGTGTGTATCGCTCGCCCATCTGACTATTCGAACTTAATTTCCAGATAAGAAGCATTTCCACGAACATGTGCATCGATGCTCAAGGAAAAACCGAGGACATGTCGCCTGTCGTTGTCTACGAGTGCCACGGTCAAGGAGGACATCAGGTATCCAACTCCAACTCCACTTCCAAATCCAAATCCTGCTCCACATCCATCCCCATCGATTGCCCTGGTGACCTGTGCTTCTTTTTGCTCGGGCCCTCATCAAAAATTGGTGTCGGCTTCATTATGGGTCCTTTGACTGCTTCAAGCTTTGCTTACAAAAAACTGCCGTAGTTAAATCTAATTATTTGCTCGCTTGATTTATTTAAAGACTATGCAACACTATACTTATAAGTATTAACTAATATGTTATCCTAAAATTGTTAACGTCCCTATTCAACAAGATTTCTTGGTAATTCTTTACTTGGGGTCCTTGACGCCAAAAACGTTAAAAAAAACATTCTGGTTTTGGTCACAAGAAATGTGGAAGAATTAAAAATGCGAAATTCAGTGGCGTAGGTCGACTTCTTTTGCAGAAGTAATTATGAAAATTTCGTTTAATTCTTCCAATCCCATACAATCCGAGCACTGTTATCGTTAACATTGCTATAGTCGTCAACAAAGTATTAGCACCAAGGTGACAACATATAGAGAGACCAAGGAGACCAGCGCAGCAAGCGGACTAAAGAATATTAATCGTCAGCATTTGCACTCTCAAAGTCGAGAGAGCGCGGAGCGTACTGAACATCACAGCAACGCACGAACACATACGAAGTGAAGTGCGAAACTGTTGTACTGTTAAATCTCTTTATATGTTGTCTCCTTGGTGGTATTAGGATTATTGCAATTTTGCTACTGTGTTAACGTTTAAGGACCTTTTCACATATTAAATAAATAAATTATTCAATTTTTTTTCATTATTGCAAACAAAAACTCGACCAGCCACAAGATTTCGCGTTTTTATATTTTTTCGCAATTTTTGAGAGCAAAACCAGATTTTAAGGATTATTTTTGGCGTGGAGGACCTCAAGTAAAGAATTACAGCATTCTGTAATTGTTTTATCCTTAACTGAAATTTGTACAAATTTAAATCCTTCCTCTATTTTACACTGAGTTGAACATTAACATAAGATAACCTTATTTTCAAGATTAAAAAGTAACTTAGAGGCATTATCAAACTATTAAATCAGACCTTACTCATTTAATAATTTTATTATAACAACATTGGATTAGAAATTTTTTCAGTTAATACTTTTTCCTATTTAATTTATTAGTTACGTGGTCTCTTTTGATTTGATAGAAGTTTTTTTTTTTAACAGTGAAGCGTATTTCCAATATTCAGTTAAATTTTCAGTAACTGATTAATCTTATAAACATTAACACATTAATCCTTTTTGGCAATTTTTTTGAGTTTTCTGTCTAAAAACTAGTTTGAAACTTATTCAAAGCACTTTCTTACTTACCATTCGATTTCGCTCCAAAGTTAACCAACACCTTGATTTTTATTGTGGTTTCTCAATTATAAATATCGTTGTTGAATCGATTTTGGCCGCTTATGGCTTTTGGGAACTTGGAAACTTTTTTTTGTCGAAAATTCTTATGTATATCTCTCAACTCGTACTCATATACTTCTATATACAACCTAAAACAAAATATGTTGACAAACTATTTTTTGACAGTCCTGCGGTTTTGAGCACTAATTTCACGGAGTTTGTGGATTGTAAAATGTGTTTTTTTTATCTCAAAATATTTATCGTATTTATTTAACTTTAAGCTGCAACATAAGTGAAAGTATTTATCACAAAATTGTTTTATGCCAAAGAGAATATTGCCAAAATGGCGTGTAAAATGCATTGACCATTTTATATTACACACATACACAGACATACATACACATACACACACATACACAAACATACACACACATACACTTTGCGAATTGAGATTTATGCCACGTTGCAAAATTAATTAAATCGCAATCATAAATAAAATGACAAAAATGATAAATCATTTCCATGGCTTTGCTTTCTGACTCTGTGTTGTATTGTAAGTTTTTACAAACCGACAACAACAACAACACAAGAAAACAAGAACAACAACAACGACAACAAGACAAACAACAGCAATAGAACCAAAACTGTGACAATTTTGCCAACATTTAAAAACAAGCATTTCGACAACAAAAACGCCAAATAAAACTGCATACAAATGAACTGCAACATGAAAACATATACACAACACACAGATACACACATACAGATAGAAACTCAAACATAGATACACTTTGTGGCTGTGTGTAGATCTGCTGGGTTATTGTGTATTCCACATTAAATGGAAAGTGCTGACCTCGTTCCGCTCGCATTGCACAAAAACGCACAAATTTCGCCAGGCTTTATGCCACGCCCCCATCAACACCATACCTCTAACTACGCCCTCCAATGCATTGCCATGAAACAAAGTATAGCAAAGGAAGGCAACAAGAAACAAAACTACAGCTCAGCAATAACGAATTCAAGATACCCAGTATATAATAGGATGTTCGAATAAGTCTTAAAGGATTCGCAGCATAAAGGATGTTGTCTTAAGTCTTAAAGGATTCACAGCAGCATAAAGGATAATTGCACAATGTTGTTACTCTTTTCATGTTAAAGTCTTAAGGCACTGCTTTCAATATGTTTGATTTTTCCATAGTGTTCCGAGTATCACCGAGTTTCATATCCTTGTATCCGCAAGGGGAATATTCCAGACCTTATCCGTTTAAAGTAACCCTCGACTCCACATCTGACTTAATCAACTTAATTTCTGTACCAGGACAATGAACCTTTAAAAGTACATTGTTTCAATTTTCGTAAGCAGGACTCCAAATGTAAAATTCAGTTCTAGCAGGGTCCAGTTCTGTTAAAGCTATGTTGCATATACTCCATCTCCTGTACATTGTATCATAGGATATTAAAAGACGAATGTGATGTGGAAGCGCGTATAAAATAATCAACATATGTGAGCGTTGAGGACACCAGGACATATGCGCGTGGCAAATTTTAATTTTGCACATTGCAATTAAAAAAAAATACAATTTGCATGCAGGCACGTGAGGAGGGTAGGGGCAGGGGGTGAAGCAGCAGCAGTAGGTGGTTGAGTAGAGTTTGCACAATTCCTTTGAATAGTCACACGTCAAAGGATCTCTCTTTTTCTCTCAGTTATCCCAGTCACGTGCTGTGCTCTGCACTGCTCTGCAATGTTTGGCCAGCTGGTTAGCAAAACAAAAATAAAATGCAGCTCAAAATAATGAAAAAATTTTTAATTTCAATAGAATACGCAAGGCTGGAAAAAAATGCAATAAAAAATTTGCTCAACGCTTTTAAAAAGCTAAAAAGTTGAGCGAGCATTTTTAAAACTCGCATAAGATATAAAAACCAAAAAGAGAATATAATTTAAAAAGATACAAACATAATTAAAAATGCAGCACGTATCACGCAGACAAAAAAAAATGTTGCAGCCATAAAAATAAAAATGCTTCGCACAGATAGGAAAATAGGAAATGCAAATGAAAGCCGAGAAAATAAAGGCAGCATGTTGGGAGAAGGTTAAAAAAGAAGCATGTGTGAAAATGCAAGGCCAGTGCTAAACGAGTAAAAAAAATGAAATGTAAATTGTGCGGAAAATGTCAGTTAAAGTTATTATATCAGAACTGAACTGCAACTATTATTTGATTTAAATGTTAGTAAGTTTTCGTAATGCTATTGGAACTCATTTGAGTAGTGGGTAAAACAAAATGTCAGGCTATGAAATAATGTTGCAACATTATAAATGTGCATGCAGCGCGGTGGCAGCTAAAACAATAAACAAACTGAAACATTGCCAGCCAAACAACAATGCGGTCAGATGCGACAGACGGAAGCGGAAATGGTAGCACAACAACAAAATGGCGGCCGGGGCCCTGACGTTGGCCATGGCAAACAAAGGCCGACTAGACCAGGCCAGCTGGCATTGGCAAGAGCCAGCTAAAATTATAAATAATCATGGCAAGCGCGCAGACAAAACCCAGACACACAAACACAACCCACACACAAACACAAACCACACACAAACACAACCCACACACAATACACACGTAGACACAACACACACCGACTGGTAGCAGCTTTTGGCATTTAATTTAATATTAAATAATAATAAGTAATGCGGCTACTTGGCGAACATTTGATGCAGCGGTTTCTTCAACCTGCTACTACAATTTGTATTAATATGTATTTCTCTTCACTCTGCCCCCCTCTCCCGCAACACAACAGTACTGGATGCTGAGCAAGGCTGGTGAAATACGTCGCGATTCTTCCTGCTTGGACTACGCCGGCAAGGATGTGATACTCTTTGGCTGCCATGGCTCCAAGGGCAACCAGGTGAGCGTTGTTTGCGTTTTTGTTATTACTCAAATTATAATGAATCTTGTTTTATGATTTTTCAGTTCTGGACATATCGTCAGAACACAAAGCAGCTGCATCACGGCTCCTCGGGCAAATGCCTGGCTATTAATGAGCTCAAGGATAAGCTGATCATGGAAGAGTGTGATGTTTCATATCCACGTCAGCAGTGGCTCATGGAGAATTATGATAGCTCCAAGTTGTGAGGCTACTTTTATGCGAAGGGCACTGTTTTGGTGGCCACATCGCAAACCGTTCGCACATAGCCAGCAAACCAAGGACACTGAGTAGGATGATATAGAAGAAGAAGAAGAGGAAGAGCAGCAGCAGCAGCAGCAGCAGCATTTGCAGCAGATATAGATGATAATAGTAGTTTATAAGTAAATGACACGGCCCACGAGAGTTGTGCAATAGGCAGTATCAAAGTTTTGCCATGGCTTTTAACTAAAGCATTGAGATGCGCTATCAACACACACAAACACAGACACACACTTTCAAAAACATATACTTACAATACATATACTATATATATATATATATATATATATATATATATTATATACTAATATATTTTATATTTTAAATATTTTACTTTCAATACAATCATACGATTTGCGTCTCTTTCAAGAGTTTGTTAATAAACGCACATTCGAAAAGGAACGACTGTTGTACAGTAGAATTTAAGTTTTCTAAGCGAGCGGTTTTGCAAACCGTTTAAACTTACTTAGTAGTTGTAAAATTAGTTAATATTAAATCTATATATAAATCTAAATCTAGTAGAAAGTTGAACCCCAATCGGGCTTCAACTGGCAAAGTCGTAGCGCAATTTTTGCATTTACATGTTATACATTTTTAGCACAATTTTTCGAGGCAAACATTGTGTGTGTCTTGTGTGTTTGACAGTTTTTTTTTTCTAAATTGCACAAGCCAGTTACTAAGTTGTGTAGTTAATAACATAGTGCAGTGCATACATACCATAATTACATATATGTAATATTTATGAATTCTCCTGAAATCAAATGACTTTGCAAAAGTCGCGTTCCAAATATGTTTAGTCTGTAAGCTTGCTTTAAGTCTATTGTTGTTGTAGTTTGGAAAGCATTTGGTGATTGACTTAGTTTTTTCACCCCTTTACCTAATTACATATGTATGTCCCCCCCACAACATTCCTAAGTACTTAGATAGTTGTATGTACTTATACTATATATAAAGCACATCAGATGCGTTAGCTATTTGATTTTATTTATTTTGTTTTTATATATTTTTTCAAATTGTGTATTTAATTTAAGCTGTATTGTTGATTTTCTTGTGGATTTTTAAAACAATTCTTAAAAACTAAAGAGAATGAATGCAAAAAAAAAAAAAACAAAACGAAATACCTATGCCAAATTATGTTTAGTGGTTTATTTATAATTGTTCTTAAAAATATAAATTTCTTTCCATTTTGTTATAAACTCAACAGGTACAACATATCCCGTTTGTTAAACAACGCCAGCTTGTAGAAGATACCTTTTGTATGTATGTAATTGTAATATCATCAGTTCAGACAGACTTATGGATATCACTAAATGTAGAACTAGTACTTAATATAAGAAGCAAATATGCAATAGTGCCTTCTACTTTTTACTGACACAACATAAACACATACATACTTACTACATACATACATAAACTATATTTGTTTATCCCATGTAGCTAAAAACAATCAACAAATTGATGAGCTCTTAATGGACTACATTTAAGTCACAAACAGAGAACGACTGTAAATAGTACTTACAAAACATACATATATTGTACAATTTTATATCGCAGATGTAAATAATCGAACATTGTCTAAAGACATCAAATAATCATACATATTATACATACAATATACGCGTATCAAGATAAAGATGAGAATACATGCATTACAGAACATGTTTGATTTGCGATTTTAGGCTTCACTAGGCAACATTTACATTTAGCGTACAAAACCAAAAGCCATAAATGTGGTCAACAAATTTTTGATAATGATACAATAATATCCTAAGCTCGTAGTGAACGTGTTAGTACTTAAGTAATTACACAAGTTGTATAAGTACACAGATAAAATTACAAATAAACAAAATGATAAATTCCATTACAAATATAGTCCTCATCTCAAATTTGTCGAATTGTTAAATTAAAGGAAGCAGAGCAAACAAAGAAGAACGTTGCAGAAAGATGTTCCCGACTGCTAAATACTCCGTTTTCACTCTCAGCGGTATCCGGAGTGGACACATCTTGAATTTGCCCTTAGTTAGCAGTGGAGCTTATTTTGGTTTGATTGATTGGTCTAGTTTCAAAGCAGACACAAAGTGCATAATATTCACAACAGTTGACAACTCAGCCAAGTTTAAAGTACTAGCTAACCAATGCTGTTAATTGCTTTTCAATTTAAGCTGCCATTCTCGATTAATAAGAGTTTTAAGTCAATTCGCTTTTTTTTTTAACAGTCGTCCTAATTATTCCAAAGTTCAAAGTCCAAATTTGAATCCCAAACCCAAACCCTGAGCTGACCTTGTATGGTATGCGTGATGCTCGTGCACGGACTGAAACCTCTAACTAATATTAATGCTGGCCAATTGCCAAAAGCATAATATACATATATGTATATGCGAAATATGCGACATTGAAATTTGCTTAATTTATTGGGAATTTTCGTTTAATCTAAAAATTTTCCGTTAAGCCCAATTTTTCAAGAATTACAAAAATTACTTTTTTATTGCTCTATTTGTGGTATGGTCACCCTTATCGGCTTGTGCACGGGCTATACACAAAATTACCTTTTGGTTGTATTATAGACTAACATGCGTAAAAAAAGTTATTCATATTGTCGGGTTGGTGCATTGACTAAACTTGGTTTATTTTTGTGTCTTGGCTAAATTTGTAAGGCCAAGTAAATTGTCACTTGGCCTTACAATTAAGAAATTCTTTTAAAGATACATTTTCATATAAAACCTTGATTTCGACCGAATTCTTTTGACAGATACAAAATACTTTGAACAAGTTGACCGAATTATATAAAGTATAATATCACTATGTCTAAGTCTTAACACTATCCACATATTTGGACAAAATTTAATAGAAATCGGCTCACTATGTCTTATAGCTGCCATAGGAACAATCGCTTGAAAAATAAGTTTTTGTATGAAAAACTTTTTTGTTTTTCAAAATAACTCAACCAAACTCACTATGTCTAAGTTTTAGCATTTTGCACATAAGTTGACAAAATTTCAGCGAAATCGGACCACTATATCTCATACTTGCGATAGGAACGATCGATTGAAATATAAGTTTTCTTTATGCAAATCTTTTCTGCAAGGGCACGCCGAAGATAACATTTCTTTCTTGTTTCATCTCAATTTGGGAAAGCCGCTCTAATTTTAAAATGTTCATTAAAGAACTGTCAAAAATGGATGAACGAGGTGTCTTTCGACGCGTATTCAGAATTAGAAAATGCGATTGCGTTTAAAAAAAAAATTAAAAGGACTACGACCCCAATAGCTCCAATTTTAAAAAAAATCACATGCTTGCCTATATCCCATTAACTAAGGTGAGTTAGCAAACAATTTAGTATGCACTTTTCTCAGTTAGCTCGATCTGATCGGACACTCACAGCAAATCTTTCATTCTTGATGTATATAATGTTAGTCGCCGTTTGCACACTTCGTCCTGCTTCGTTCCTAGAGTGGACTGCCGTCCACAGTGATTATAGACGAACGGATTTTGGTTAATAATCTTTAATCATCTTAAAATCAAAGTACATTATTCATACAAACGACATTAATAACTGATGTGCAAATGTTAAATATTTATTCAATTTTATATTGGTGTCCGTGTCAAGTCCAAATCAAGGATTTATAAGTTAAGCTAAACATTTGCGTTTTGCCTAATCCAGGGTCTTAGGGCGCTCACATAGGTGTACATGGCGGGGCGTCCCTTGGCGCCGCATCCAAAGCCCCATGAAACAACACCAAATAGTTTGCCATCAACAGTCAGTGGTCCGCCAGAGTCGCCCTGGCAGGAGCTAACCTGTCCACTGGGGTGTCCGGCACACACCATGCGGTCTGTAAGGCCAGGAATGTTCTGAGCATTGCAGAAGTCGCGACTCCAGAGCTGTACCTGGGCAAACTTGAGGCGGTTGGACAGTTGTAGATTTTGGTTAATAGCCCCAAAGCCACTTATGGTGGCCATAGTGTTGGCTGCATGGTTGGCATTTGGCTCCGCCAACTGAATCGTTTGAATATTACCACCCAGCGGCACAGGACTACTCAGGCGAATGAGCGACATATCAAAGTCTTGGCTTTGAGGATTGTACTGCGGATGTATGATGAGCTGCGCAATTCCAAAGGCCAGACCATTTCTTGTGTTCAGATCGCTGGTGCCTACAATCGCCTTCATTTGACTGGGACTCTGTCCCCTAGTGCAGTGTGCCGCAGTTAGAATAAATGTTGGGGATATCAAGGAGCCACCACAATGATGACGACCGTTCAGCTGTAGCGACACCTGATGCGGAAACTGTCCCGGCGATGCAAACTGGCCACCAATAATACGCGAATCAATTGCAGCAGGGACGCGGCTGCCAAGGATAGCGGGCAGCAAAAGTGTCAAAGAAATTATAACGTTGTATGTTGAAGACATTGCGGAAATTAAGTGTGTTGGAAGTTCAATTTAGGCGTTCTTTATATAGCAATCGAGTCGGTAAAGCAACTCTTGGCTGGGTTTGGTTCTTTGGCGCTTATCAGCCAAACAACGGGGGCTTGGCTGACCTCGTTTCGTGTGCGAATTGTTGTAAAGACTTTATAGACTAACGTTGGACTAGTGCCAAACTTATCCTTATTCCTAGGCGAATAACTCAGACGTCATGGCTTATATGCATATTAAGTGCTTAAGCGGAATCTTAAGCAACCTTAACCTCAGATTCAATGACACCTGTTTAATGATCCGCTTAATGACACCTGCTTTATCAAAACAATGCGACGGGGGTGCGATCTAACCTTATTCTTGTGTAAAATTTTAATTTGTGCCATATAAGAAATCAAGTTCGTAAAACAGTTAATTGCTCTGGCCTTCTGCTTTTAGTGGGTTGGGCATAAGCATATCAGCTTTTGCGCTTTTTATTCAAATATATAGGCATCTAACACAATTGAACGGATAATTTGTTTTGTTAGTTTGTGATTTAGTTTTAATGGGCACCGTGTGTATGATGGCCATTGCTTATCATCCATACATTTTTCCAGATTTCACGCTTGAAGACGTTGCGATAGTTCTGCACGGAAACTAAAAACTCTGGACCAAAAAGTGTTTGAATAACAACGTTCTCGGCAGCCAAATTGCGATTGGTGGCTGCGTGGACAATCACTAAAGGTGAATTACTCTGGAGAAGAAGAAAGGGATGAATAAAAGATATTTTGTCAAATGGAAATCAATTTATACTAACGGGCAAATTCTCGCCCTCGCTTTCGAAGCGTTTATGGGGATCAACATGCATGCAAAACCAGTTGGTAAAGGCACTGGGTATGTCTCCATCAGGACACATAATTTTCTGAAAAATTAGTACTTAGATAATAGAGTTTTCTATTAATCTTACACTATTATCACTTACGCTGCGATGTACAAGACCCAGTGGTAAATTAAGTTCGCCATACTTCTGTGAGTTAAATGTTGTAGTTATGGCTTGAGAGAGGTTGCTCAGCTTGGGTGCGCTATATAGAAGAATAGGGTCATCGGGTGACTCAACGCACTCCAGACGAAAGCGCTGTCCGTACTTCAGTTTCTCCCCAGTACGATCATGCTCATCCCCGCTGACAATGCGAAAGGAGTTGCGCACACAAGGACGCTCTGAAGGAGCCACAGTGAGCTCACAATTCTCATTAATGGTTTGGCTGGCGCGTATTGCGTGCTCATTGATGACCACCGATAGAGCTGGATGCAGCTCCGAAGTATCCATGTCAAGTATATTGATGTAGATGGGCATCAGTTGTATCACAGCACCTATCATAATATCATGCTTCGGTGCTGCCAACTGAATTTCCTTCTGAAAGTTATCAAAGAGTGTCCGTGCCTTCTCTACCAACAGCTCTCCGCGATCGCGCATCTTTCTAAAGCTGACCATTTTGTCCTGCAAAGTGTTTAATACTTATATAGTTAGGAAGAGATACATCTAATCACTTACCTCCTCTAGGCAGTGGTCTTCAAACCAATTGCCTATGCGCACATTGGAACGATAACGGTTCGAGCCAGATTCAAATGCGGAAACTGTGCAAGGCATTATGAGCTTAGTAGAACGAATTACGTAACAAAATTTGTTAATCAAAATATATATTGGACAGACTTTTTTGTATTATTGAAATTGTTTCAATGCTGTTGTTGCTTTGAAAATTTGTTTGCCTCTGAAATTTATTTACAACAAGCTACAAACTTGATTATTACTGCAAAGCAAGAATTAATGCATGAAATTTTAATTTGCAAAACATGTCAAATAATCTGAAATGTTCATTGAACATATCCTTTTATCTGTTTCCCAAATCGTTAGAAATTTCATTATCATATTTAAATACATTCTTAATTTCAAAATGCAACTCGAGGGATAAAGCACGGTTGTTAAGTTTTGGTTGCTATATTTAATGATCTACGTCGACATGGCGTATGTGTAATGTGAGACATAACATTCCCGTTTTATATTTATATATTCTGACTTAATATTTATTTATTTTTCAAATTTATATTTTTTTCGTAATGACTCTGGCAAGTCTGGAATATGATTTGACTCATGTCTTCGTTTGCCTACTGACCAAGGCGTCTGTAGATAACTCTGTGTGTATAATGTACCCATATATATATGACCGGTATGACCCGGCGTTGCTCGGCCAAGCATCTGACCTTGATCACAAAATTTGTCCAGTGAAAAAAGATTTTCTAAAGCTAATCGAAGAATTAAAGCTAAATTCTATACCACAGATTTCCACCGATTTTCCATGAGTTTTCGTAAATCTTTGAACCACTTAATAAGTATTAAATTGAAAATGAGTTTGACATCAATCGAAGAAAATACCAAGAAAATATGTTTTTCTGCTATTTTTATTTTTTTTTTAAATTAGTTTAATCCCGAAGGAATAACAAACAGAACATTTGCATAGAACCGTTTTGACGCAAATTTTCTTCGGTTGCAAGTTGAATTTTCCAAATTCCTTCCCTTTCTGCACAAAATAAAACTTGTATCAAAAATTCTGCTTTCTATCTTCTACGGTTTTTCCTGTGCGACGAATTACGTCAGTCAGTCATTTTATTAGAAATTGTTCTACATATAGAAATTCATACTCGTATCTACATCCACACACATTCATGAACTGCTAAAGGCGTTGAGAAACGGCGAACCGTGTAATATGATAGGTGCAAATAATGCTAATATCAACAACTAGATCAGTGGGAAGCCGCAGATGCAGCGAATGGTTTGGGGTAGGGGTTGGTGTTTGTTCTTGCCTGGCTACACTCATAAAAAAGGGCCCAATTCACCCTTGACATCAGATTTTGCGTTTGAAATGTATTCAAAGGCAGCTGACTTTTTTATATAGAAAATGGATTTCGAAAAGCAATGGTCTTGTTTTTCTTAAAATCAGGATTTAATGATCTTAAAAATGAAATAAATTCAAACAATTTGCACTAAAAATTTAAAAAATATTTTCTTCATGTATGTAACGGTTCGGTATATTTTCATAAGATAGCGTGCTTTTCCCATTCCATGCTCGAGCAGGAACCTATATGCCAAGTTTGGTGAGTCTATCTTTTCAAGTCTGTGAGATCACAACGTTCATAAAGACAGACTAACGGACGCACATGGTCAAATCGATTTGGCTGTTGATGCTGGTCAAGAATGGTTTTCTTTATGAAGTCGGAGATGCGTCCTTAGACCTTTTATATTCATTTGAAGTACTTTATTACCTTTTACCAATTTGTAATGGGTACATGGAGTAAAGGAGGATATGCAGAAAAAGCAAATAAGTTACACTTTTTAGAAGTTTCTAAACTTTTTTTTAATACGTAAAGCCAAATGTTGAGGTACACTTTTGACTGTCTAAGTGCCAATGTATGTGAATAAATAATATATGATCCAACCACAGATTTTTTGATATCAAGATTCAAAAAAATATATTTCGATTGAGTACAGTATTTAATTTTTACAGTTGTTAATGGAATTAACTCAAAAAAGACCAAAAAAAATTAAAGAAGAGTATAACAAGAATAATATTCTGCCCTTAGGCTTGCGCAAATTTGTCAATCAAAACGCGGTATCAATCTTTAACCTACTACTCATTTCAGGTGTTTTGTTGTTATTATGCTGTTAATCAGATTAATCATTTAAATTTATTAAATTTGTCAATCCAAATCCAAATTTGAAATGTTCGTACATTCTGTTTTCCTTTTGCGTCAAATACTTATTTAGCTGTCAAGATTTGTAAAAAATTGATGGCATTAGGGCAACAGTTTCGCCTGGTGTGTCGAAAGTTCAAAGATCAAATTCCACTAACTCGGCTGTTATTCTTGTTATACATATATACCTATATTTTTTTTTTTAACAATACCCCTAAGTAATTTTATTATAAGAAATAAGCCAATAGTGGCCTTCTAGATGCCATGGTAGCAAATATAGGCACAAAGTTTCTTTGTTTAATCAATCAACGTTTGAAATTATAAAATAAAGAATAACAAATTGCTTAAATTTTTGGAAAAAAAAAAAACATTCTTTAGAAAACTTTTTCTAAATTACAGAAATGGATTCTAAATAGAATGGTCAGTTTCTGTGCTTAAGAATATTATTTAAAAAAAAGAAGATATTTTTTGCTTGATTCGAAGGCGCCCTAAATTAAATGTCTATTTTCTGAAATTCCGAAAATAATTTTTATGAGTGTAGATATTATTCACCAGATAAGATTCTTGAACCATGCGTTGCTGATGGGTTTATTGCTATTTTAGTGTGCCGTGTTGTGATTATGTTATTGCTCTTTTGATATCTGGAACAACGTGCACTTCACGTGAACGTGATCGCCTCACTCGGCCGATCCACAGCACGTTCCTTATCATCGTTCCTAATATGACAAACTAAAATGAGTGTCACTCAATTAGATGGCAACACGATACGAGGAATTTGCTAGTTCTGGAGACACATTTGCACATATTTGCGTGGTCGTTGCTCAAATATTAGCCTGTCATTTTTATATAATCGGCTATGAAGACGCACAGCGATGCACTGATTTGTTTCAATTAGATTGCACTCTATACTTTTATAACTATCATAATTCTCACATTATCGAAATGACTGCATTTATTTTCGGATCATTTCAGTTTTTAAACAAGCTCGTAAATTTATGGTAATCTAAATTAGTTGAATTAACAAAAATTTATTAAGCATGAAGTTTACTTTCTCTTTTGAGAACTTCTAACAATGCCAACTCAATATTTATTATGTCCATGCATATGGTTTTATAATTTTGTCACTAAATTTGTAACGCATTGAAGGGGAGTTGTATTTATGTATATAAAACTCTTAAGCATGTCTGAAAGAATGATTGGCAATGCTCGTACAACCCAAAACCATAAAAGCTAGAAGGCGGCATTTTTCACAGTAGTTTCGTCTTATGCTCAAAGAGCGTGCTATACCCGGAGTTTGCAAAATTCGGTCGGGAAATGTCAAAAATTCGCGGAAAACCGTTGTATACAACTTTTTTGTTTATCATCCGATCAACTTCAAACTGATTTTAAAAGATCTATATAAAAAATGCATTAATGCCTGCATACCAATTTTTTGGACAACTCGGTGGAAAGTGGGTGAAAACAGTCTTTTAATTTTGATCGCAATGCAAAGTTTGCATGCCTTTCGTTATTGTTTTCTTGCTCTATCGCATTGTGGCAAAGTCTTTTCTGTGGATTCTTATACTTTTGTGTGCGTGTGTACGCATACACTGAGCGGCGCTCTCTGCTTATGCTTTGCCCACTTTATTGTTCGCATACATATTCAAACAAACAGCAAAAGTGTCATTTGTTTAGTATTTATTCTCTGCATTAAATGGCAGCTGCATATACCAAACTGAATTACAGTCAGTCACAAAACTAATTTTGCGTGCATGCTACGTTTAAAAATATATAAAAATTCATTAATGACTGCACCACCCACGAGGCGGAAAATGGATATTAAATAAGGCGAAAGTTGATTTTTTGTGCGATTTGATTCAAATAAATTTTCAAAAATCTATATGAATATTTATTAAAAGCTGCACACCAATTTTCCGCAAAATTCACCCTCCTGGATGGCAAACAGGGCGAAAGCTGAGTTTTTGTGAGATTGACTTCAAATTTATTTTCAAACATCTACATATCAAATAAAAACACAAGTCCAGGGACGATGCATATTAAAGCCACAAAACTTCTGATATCTAATTTAATTATATCCGCACGCTGCGCAAAAAGATTCATCTTCTTTTTAGTGTACCTAAGTTACTTTTGCAGTGTGCCGGTTTTTCGGAAAAGGTAGAACAAACGTTTCTTGCGTTGTGATGGGGAACAAGTCCACAAAAATCAAGATAGCTACCTCAACGCGTTGATACAAACAAACAAACAGTCAAACTGACAACCTTTTCATCTCAATTTGGAAAAGTCTCTCTAATTTTAACTTTTGAACGAGTTGTCAGATTTGGATGAACGAGGTGTCATTCGACGCGTATTCAAAATTACAACAATTCTGCCTTCAAAAAAGATCAAAAAGCCCCAACGGCAGCAATAGCTCAATTTTTTTGAATTTTTCCCTTCTCACCTGCTCGCCAATATCTCATGAGCCAGGTGAGTTCATACTGCTTCGTCCCTAGCGTGAACTGCTATACACAGTGATATGAAAAACATACAAAAATATAAGCAACATTATTTTGAAATTTTTGAAAATTTGCCAAAATGACGGAAACGAGCTCAAAATCATTTTCATAGATCTTTGTGAAAATTATTTTACTTAACATTTACCGATTTTGAAAATTTTCCTTATGCCTCTGCACAGAAAATGAGAGCAAATGGGTTTTATAAAGCATGTTCCCAAAATAAGCAACAGCGACTGGCGGGACGGGATCGAATATTCTTCCCGTTTCCATTTCTACTTCAAACTCAGATTTCAAGGTCTGTCTAAAAAATGGTTGCTCGTGTGGTTCAGAGAAATGGCGATAAGGTTCACAGATTTGGAATGGCTGGGGAAGTAGCTGGTATATGGTAGTAAAAATATATATCAGTCAGTTTGTTTATGTTTGTGTTTTGTATGATATCTTCAACTTCAAGGGCGAACTGCCTACTAACTACAATGGGCTTATGTGGATAGACATTGTTTTATATACAGGTAAACTCAAATTTATTCCCATTTATGGTCAGAAAATACTCACAATTATGTGAGTTTTGACCATTGTCTTACGCTTGCAGTATGTGTTTACCATCCTTGAATATAAGAAGTACTTTTGATAAGTACAAGCAATCAATGTTGGATTAAAATCTGCTTTGATAAGACGTCTCAGTCTTCGAAGAATCACCTAATCCATGAGAATTTTGGATTGATACCACATCAAATAGCCTCATTTATCAACAAAGAACAGGCGTATGTACTAAGTACATTCACAAATTGTATTGCGTCAAACGACGGGCCCCATAAATGATTAAATGGCGCTACGACCATTTTGAATATACATATTTATATATGTTTTGAGTACTTAAGAAACCATCCTCACGCAGCAAGAAGTACCTGCGTAAATGACAGGCCCCATGGATGATAAGAAAATACCGCATTGACATCATTCAAATTCAATGGCGTCATTAAAAATGTGTCCCTTATCCGTTAGTTAGCATTAATTAACTAATCATGATGCCACAATTACTATCAAGTCTTTATTCTGGGAAAACCCATCAAACACGAGTGCTTTTAACATCAGTTATTAATATTTTTTAAACGAGCTAAAAGTTGTTTACCAACGGAAAAAAACCTATCTAAATTAGGGAAAGAATGCACATATAGATATAGATAAGATGACAAATATTAAATTCTTAGACATTTGTACTACTCCAAAAAAAAAGTTTAATCGAAAATTGTCTATTTACAAATGGTTGTCAAAGCCGGTAAGATTGCATATAAACTTGCAATGCGGCTAATGGATTTTTAAATTTGTTAAAACGTTTCAAGTTATCTCAATTTACTACTAAACCTTCATTTTTCAAAACGTATTTGACATGTGCAAGGACTATCGTATGTTTCTGATATTGACGACCCAATAAATAATTAATATGATAATTCTGAACGATAATGTCCACATTGATTTAGTTAAGTAGTTAAGTATTGTATTTGGGCTTTAGCTGGCACTCCAAGAGTAGTAGCAAATCTAATTGATTTGGGTTATTCCAAATTGTATAATCCACTTCAAGTTGTCAAATAATAGCTGCGATAAGCATCGATACGATAATACCAAAAGCTAAAGCTAAAGTTGAAAAGAGTTGCACCATAAAACAAATCACGTGCCGCTTCTATTTTATACTGACTCATTTCCCTTTCAAGAGTTCAATTTCAAAATACTATTTAGTTGCTACTAACTGATATTCACGCGATTTAACGGTTCATTATGGTAAAAATCAGATTGAAATCGCCTTTATAAAAGGTACAGTAGCTCCCAGTCTATATGGCCAATGCCAAACAACGGTCAATTCGTGTTAAGTGTTAAGCTTTTATTGACATGACCGCTTATCGCTTTATAGCCACACTGATCGTCCAAAGTGTGCTATATAATGTTCAAGTTGACGTAGGCCACATTCTTATAAAACGACCTTAAACGCAGTCGTTGCTCAGAGCGTGAAATTTGCATGGCCGATAAGTCGACGTCAATAGCTTAATAAACTAAAACTTATGTATGTAAATGTGTTAACAATACTGTCAATATTGTAAAAGATGTCTCAGTTGCTTAAAGTTAACTTATCACTGCCACAGAACCCCATTACCACCCACCCTGTAAATAACTGTCATCTTCAGAATGTGAATATCACGAAAAAGACACACACAGAGAGAGAGAGAGAGAGAGAGAGAGAGAGAGAGAGAGAGAGCGTCAGATTAAGCAAGAGCACAGCATAACGGCAGTTAAAGTTCACCCACTGCATCAACTGAGAGTGGTTCATGTCAACCGGTTCATTTTGTTGTTGTTGCTCTCATGTGCAGCCAACTCATTCACTCGCAAGCTGCGCTCACCAAAATAAGCAAGCTGCAAACTGAGTGCAAATCGAAAACACAGCACAAACAAAAAAACGTGAAGAGTGAACGAAACTCACGTGCGCAACTTAGAGAGACAGAGGCAGCGGTAGCGGCAGAGGCTGGATTGAATAGTGACAGTAAAAGCTTCGTTTGTCATTGTGGGCTGCAATAGCCGCTGGCCATAAGTGCAATAAAAACATCATTAAATAGTTTATAACTCTAGCAATAAACGTTGTCATTATCACTATCAGCTATCACACATTATCAAAACACAGCAGTAATACGAAGTTAGAGCGTTCGTTAATCAGCGACGCATCGTTCGGCTCGATTCGGCTCAACTGATGAATCAAGTTAAGCGGCAGTCGTATTTTTGATTGTTGCCTCCCACCTGCGCCTCTGTTTTAATGCGTCTGAAATACAAACAGAAACAGAATTATAAAAACGTTCAATTAGCCCAGGTAGTAAGTCATTACAGCGCTAGCGCTCAGCGAAGCCGCTTCTCTGCCCCTAACGACGACGACAACGACGACGACGCAGCAGCAGCAGCAGCTTCAACTCTCAGCTAAATAAGAAAGTTTCTGTGCACGCGTGGTGAAAATTGATCGCGAATATAAAATAAAAAGTGTTTCCAATTGGAAAACCAAACTCGTGAGTGTCTGTTTATAAGTCTAATAAGAGCAAAACAAAAGCTTATTATCACAAAAGAAAATAACAATTTCAGTTTCAATTGCACATGCAAATTCTTGCAACGTTGCAGTCTCCTTTTCATTGTGTTTTTTTGCTCAAGCTTCGTCCGTTCTCTGTTTTTGTCCGCACGTTCGCTGAGGCCAGCGTAATGCAAATTGTGACTGAAGAAGAAAAGCAAAAACAAAAGCATATTAAAACAGCTGATGAACTGCCTGTTTCACAATTGTTGTTTTGTTTGTCTCCGTTTCCTTTAGTTTTTAATTCGCTCGCCAAAGGTGAGTGGGTTTTAAGCACAAATTCAACTTAATTCCAATTAGCTAATTGGGCTCCATAAAGTTGCAAATGTGCGTAATTTTAGAGAGCTTTTTGGCAACCTTTTTCAAATTTGAATACTAATTGATTCAGATTTGATCGTATTGGTGCTATTTGTCTCTCTGTCGCTCTCATTGAGTGTCAAAGACCTCATCAAGTCTTTTTCATATAAAAACACTTGATAATCGATTACTTGCTGTTGACTCAAAGTGTTAACCGAGTTTGCTTTCGTTCCTTTATTTGTTTGCATTGTTAAAAGCTGAGGGCTAAAAAGTGAAGTGAGTAGAAACTTAAGAATTCAGTTTGCTTAGGCAACAGGTCTACTGCAAAGGCCGCTTCAAGTGAAACAAGAAGGAAAAGTTATCTTCGACTTGCCGATAATATAGGTACCATATACCCTTGCAGAAAAGTTTTTGAAATTATGAATAACTTTCGACCGATTAACAGCTATATGGTATAATGTAATGTTCCGATCATGTCGGTTCTATCTTTTGAACTACCTGCAGCAAAAAGAAGCATCTGTACGTGTAGCTTTAAAACTGAAGAACTAGTTCGCATATACCGACGAACATGGCTAGTTCGAAAACATTATGGAATCAGACACGTCTCCTTCAATCGTCACAAAATTATAATACCCTCTGCTAAAGCATAAAAAATTCGTAAGCAATTTCAATGGATCAATTTCCATTGGCTCAAGAATGTTAACAAGCAAAAATTCGCACGATAAGCTAATCAAAATACGCACACTTTAAACTCAAGCGATTTTCCCACTGTAAAATACATAAAAAAATAAGTATAATCGACTATCGACAATGGGAGCATCAAGAGCCACTCGGCCGAAACGAATGTGTTTTGTTTGTGGTGCGGTGGTGCGCCTATTGTGTTATATGTAGCTCTATGGGTACATATAAATATATCTGGTCTGGGTTCAAAGCTAAACTTGAACTTCAAAACGGGCGCCATCGAAAAAAAGACCGCATGCATAGAAAATGAAAATGAAAAAAAAGTGACTACAATAATTGTGCAAATAAAATTAAAATAAATTGCTAGAATTACAATAAAATAGAAATTTAAAGCAGCAAAATTAATTGCCGCTCACAAAGATTGTCAGACAAGCATTCAAATCGTCAGAGTCACAATGATACTTTAAAGGTAATTTTTTTGCACGTGAAGTACATGCTGATGAGAAATTTAGCGTGAAACAAACAAATGTGGAAAATTTTGAAGCAATTTCGTTAAGGCCATAAGTGTTAACGGTTATTGACAGTCTGACGTATTTAGATGATGACTTGTCTTGCCAGAAAATAACCTGAACTGTAGCTAGAGGGCCCGTTTTTTATATGAGGCTGCGATAAACTTGATGGTTTTATAATTAAGCAAAAATAAAGTAAACAAGCTCTTTATTTTATTTATTAACAACAGTTTACGACTATATTTTGCTGAATGAGCTGCGACTAGGAAAGTTTTTAACTGCCAATAAATGATGATATTTGGATCAAAGCTAGTCAACAAACAATATGTTCTCCACTAATTAAATACATCGCATAACCTTCTAGTCAACATTATATAGATATAGCCAGATATCTGGCAGGTGTGAACCGTGTCGCATAGCAAATGCTGGAGTTTGTACATCCGTTCTCAATATGAGTGTGTGTGTGTGTAATCTACAGCTAGGCACGAGTACGTCAATCTGATTCCCTCGACCAGATAAGTGTGCTTGATTTACAGCTGTTTGATAGGCCCATAATGCGCCTTGGCAACTTCAAATTATTATTATTATTAATAGTTGATATTATTTAAGGTTGTATTCTGTATTCTTGGTTCGAACAGATGATAATCTGCTTAGCTTTCGCGTGGCTTGCGACATATCAATAAATCTGCCAGACGTCATAAATGTTGTGCCTGTTATGTATTCGCATTTGAGCCCAGGAACACTTTTGGTCAGCAATCAGTCAAAGGTATATAGAAATAGAACACAATAAGCTTTTATGATGGTACAATAATTCCGAAGCGTATCTATCGAATAAAGTCAAAACACTTGAGATCAACGGGCTTAGCATTATTATTCAGTTGTAAAAGTTTTCGATTGACCATAAATTGCGTATACGAAATTTTTTATAATTTATTTCAAATACTTAACAGTCTGTCAAGCGTTTGCAGTGTTCTATAAATTTACAAATTAAATTAATGCTCGATAAATTAACAGCCAAGTTAAGCTGCGCATTAGCTTGGTTTTTGTTTTAGTGCAGTCCATATTAAAGCTTATCACCTTCGATGTAATAAGTCATAAACAAACTCGTTTCGCAAATGAATATTGCATTTTGTATTAATTTACCGGACTTGCCGTGTCTAGAAGTTACAGGTACTAAACTGTATTGAAGATTTCAACTCGGTTTTTTTTATTTATTTCTATTTATATTTATATTTATTCAGCGGCCTGTTTTGTGATGCATATCAAGGGCTCATTTAATCGCCGAACCGTGTGCTTTTTCCAGCCGTTTTCTGGTCTTACATAAAAGTTATCACACTGGCCAACAAGTTAACGGATTCCCGTCACACTTGCACCACCATCCAACATACAAAAAACTCTTTAATCTATTAGCAAGTCATTTATTTATTGTGAACTTTTATTTCGCTTTACGAAATGTAAGCTCAAATAAATTTTATAAATAAACTAATAATTGGATTAGCTCTTACCTAAAAACCTGTAATTATTAACAATTATTAACGCGGTTAATGATGAAGCAAGTTGACCTCTAAGTTTTCGTATCAAAACAAATGTGATAATTTCCTATAAACCATAAATAACTGTGTAAATTATCAAATAATATGTTGTGTTTTATAAAAGCAAAACTAATAATTGATTAGCTGCATAGATTATATGAATGGATTTTTGAAAGGCAACAAAATAATTAGAAATTTACTAAACAATACGATGTTTCGAACCAGTTTATCCTTCTTGACGTTATATCAAAAAGTTAATCCTTTAGGAAGACAAACGAATCGGAATAACAATTTAAAGCTTATCCACGTTAAGTTCTAAGGATCTTATAAAGCTATCGATGTCGACTTCCTAACCAACTGATCGATATCTTCAGACTGAAACGTGCTTTGCTCGTTTAGCAGCTACAAAATGCAAAATCAATTCGTATCTGACTTTTTTATTGCATTATTTGATCAAGAAAAACAACTGCAAGACTTGCTAATTTACAAATTCATACATTTTTTTGTAGACAAAAATAACAAAAAGTGCGCTACAAATGAAAAAGTGGAGAGTTTTAGCCACACAAGAAGTTTGCAGAAGATATTTTGGGAATGATCAGCAGAATGTTCAACCAAAACAATAATAACTTGTTTGTTTTCAAAGTTTTTTCAAACGTTCGTTGCCAGAATTCATCTGCCTGTTCCACTATAACCACTTATTGTTAAGATCAAATTCTCAGAAATTGCGGGGCAAACAACACCCACCAGCAATGTAGACAAACAACAGGTCAGGTTTCAGTCGCAGTTTCAGTGTCCGACTCAGTCTCATTTGTCTTACAAAACTTTCTAAAATAAATTTCGGGGGCTATGACGTGCAAAAAAACACTAATTGAAATTCCACTCACACATTGTTATTGTAGCTTAAAATAATAAAATTTCCAGGTATTTTAATAGAATTAGGCGTCAACAGAAGCTGAATTATAAATGGATTTAACTCTGTAAATGAGTGCCAAATCGTAAACAGTTATTTATTATTGTTTTTTGTTTGACCAAAATACAAAACAAGCAATGATTTCTTATAAGTAACCAAGCCACCAACAAATTACATCATCAGCGAAGTTCCAAAAGTTATGCGAGAGTAAGAAAGAAACCAAAAAACAGCTGGGCCAATAAACTATTAGTTAGTGGTTAAAAGAGCCAAAGTAATTATGTAAACTTAGCCATAAATTTAAACTCACTCTAGCAAACACTTGCAATTCAAATACTGAGAAACTTAAAAAAGTCGAAATCAGCTAAGAAATCATGTGCAAAACTGTACCTCAACAACTATATTTTAATTAATTATAGCTGCTAAGTGTCGCCTATATCAAAGTTTGTTATAAATATAGACAATCAATGCGCCCACACAATATTTGATTGCGATTTTGGCAACTCATTTGACAAATATTTGTTAAACACATTATTATTAACTATAGAAACGTGCGTAGGGAGACAAACTCGTGAGTTCAATTCAAATGCCGCGTTCAATTAAACCCTCCCCTTATGCCTTATCAATGTGATCTGCTATCGACGACATCTTGCTAAATTTATCATACTAATTTGATATTTTTTTTTTGCTTTTTCTCTACTCTCTGCTTACAGATTAACGTGTCTGGGCCCTATCAACTTGATCGGCCGAGCGGCAAAACGGAAAAACGGCGGAACGTGCAAACTTGCGATTTGTCGAACGGTAGCGAGACGCAGGCGCAGAAGATCTCTCGAGATCGAGTCAACAACTCAATTCAATAAGCCAAACAAAACTAAATATATCAAGCAAATAGCCGAAGCAACGTCTCAGCTTCAGCTCTGCCCCAGCTTCTGCTTCAGCCTCAGCTTATTTAAAGGCACAGCGATTTGGCGTTAATCGTTCAGAACATTTCAAGCTGCCCAACGTGCGGCAACACGAGTGAACACACAGAGAAAAAATAACAATAATAATAATACAACAAAAATAATAATTATAATAATAATATAAATAATAAGTGGTTGTCGAAAATGTTGAAAAACCACCAAGCGACGTGCTTGCACTGAGTTTAAGAAATATTTACCTGCCCTGCTTTTGGTAGATTCTTATGCAATTATTGCCTCAACCTTAAGCTGATAAATACGAGTGTAATCCGTAAAGACTGTAATAAATTACCATATAATATAAAACTTCAAAAGCCCGCACAAACACAAACACAAAACGTACAAAATGTCTGCATCAAAGGAAGCAATTTGTGCAAGTTCCGAAAAGGAACCCGAGAAACCGCAACTGGGTAAGTTAACTAGAAATCAATTTTGATTACATTCAGATAATTAACTAGTAAATATCGTGATTGACTATTCAACAAGTATTACAAATCAAAACGTGTGACTAAATGATGATTATATAAACGCAAGATATAGTAACAACTCAAATAGGGAAGACATTAATAAGAAACTTTGAAATATAATACATAAACGATACGAAGTACTTGAAAAAAGATGATAGATTAAAGTTAAAAATAGGTTTAATTAAAAACAAATTTATAAGTTTGTCAAAATTCAGTTCAATTAATCCAGTTACAAAGTTTTTTTTTTAAGTGTGATAAAGTAATAGCTTAAGTTCAGCCTGTACAATAGTTAAGTGCTTATCCAAACACATAAATCAATCCAGTTGAATAGTTTATTCATATACAAAAACCAACTCAATAATCTGAACACTCATAAACTAAAGTAGAGTTATAACAGCACTTTGGATTAATATTTTGATGAGTTTACTGAACACGTTTCGGCACGTCTTTCGGAAACTCTATCAGGGTTGCATAACTGTCTCCGGCGGATAAGCGGCAATCATTCGAATTTTGCAAATGTCTCAGATTTCAAAAATACAAAATTACAACAAATGAAAGTAAAATTCAGCGTACTTGTCGCTCATTCAATTCAATTATGTAGTTTCTACTACTTTAGCTAATTCCACTTGATTTGAATAATACGGATCATCGGGCGACCTCTCCAGGCGCTTTTACAGTACGCAAAACGGAAGTTATTTGTTATGCGATGTCTCGAAAATAATATTAATAAACAAAAAAGCCGAGACGCTTTATTGTCGCCAACGCGTGAGCCAAATTCGCAATTAACGTGGACGGGGGAGTGCATATCCAAAAGCGTAACCGTAACAATGACAATTGTTCAGTTGTCTGTTTGCCTGTGTTTGAGTTGTAGTTTGTTTTCCTACTTTGCCATAGTTCTATGTTGAACTGGTGTTCTTGTGACACAGTTTCTTGGCCAGTTCCTTGCTAGCCATTTCGGGGTTTATGGAGAGCAGTTGAAACCGGTTACCGGCAATACAAGCCGCAGCCAAAAAACAAAATAATCAAAATAATATGTATATACATGTACGTGTTTACGGCTATGCAAATGAATTTAAAACAACAACAAAATTAAAACTAGTTTTCGCGTATGTCATAAAACATGCTACTGACTTTTGTTAAAGTCGCAGTGCTAAGGTCAATAACGTTGAGGAAATTTGCTATAAAAGTTAAGAACCTTGGCATTCCACAACGATCACAAGTCCAAGATCTGACTGCAATTTTTCACTTTCAATATGCAAGAGTGAAAAGTTAGGGGCGATAACATGTAGCTATTAGCTCACAGCTAGATTGTTAAAGTTAAATGCAATTGACGGATGGGAAAAGTGTTACAGACTATGATATACCCTATAAGCTTTTGTAACATGTCTCAGGAAGCAGACCCAAGAAAAGCATAATACTTATGATACTTTTGAATGACGTTACATGTTTTTAGCTATAGTCAAAAATTAACCATTTTCGTAATGAAATAATCAAATAATCTGTATACCCATTGTACCTTTTGTATAGGGTAT
This sequence comes from Hirtodrosophila cameraria, assembly GCA_949708635.1. Lineage (NCBI taxonomy): Eukaryota > Metazoa > Arthropoda > Insecta > Diptera > Drosophilidae > Hirtodrosophila > Hirtodrosophila cameraria. The sequence continues at coordinate 23,655,543 of OX453089.1, forward strand.
AAGAATGCAGTGCATGTGTACACAATTTGACTACTGGCAAACTGACAAATTTCGAAAATGTCGCGAGCTCTTTGGCCCCGACATTGACATTGCATTTTCATCTGATTTAGATCAATTCTGTTTTGGCACGTCATTCGCTTATTATATGATTATTGAATAGGGCTTTATAGTTTTATGGTTGTGCGCTACAGTTCGCAAATGCGCGCTAATTTTCACACACAAATGCAACAGAAAATGTTTCGTTTCGCTTTCACCCGCAGTTGTCACAAATGGCTTAACGCCTACACAAGTGATATTTGTGAAGATCTCATATTATACTTAGTATATAGTATTATACTTGAACAAACATGCGATTCTAGATGATCTATTTAACGAGCTGTGCGTTTATTTCAAGTCTTTGTCATGCTTGTAATGCAATTTACAGCCAAGTTGTCTGGCCAGTTAAATTAGAAAATTGCTTCTCTATATAAATATACATAAATTCGGTTAAATTAAGTGAGTAAGAGCAAAGCTATGTATTTTTGTAGGTATACATGCAAACACATATTGTTGCTGTGGCTTTATAAATAATGTATTTAAAGTTTTATAACAATTGAGTTTTATTCAATGACGATAATATCGTGCAATTTTCGCCAGGTTCGTCAGAAAATTAGTCATTTCAGCTAAAAAAAAAAAAATGCGCATGTTATTTTTATACATTTTAAAACACAATTTGACAAGCAAGCAAATAGCACAACGTATTCATTCTACTCAAAAACTGAATGAATAGCAGCCAGAATAACATGCTGCCATTGATTGGCAACTGAATGAACATTGTGAGCGACACACCTGAAGGGAAGTAGATACAGAAATTACTTGAACGTAGAACTACTTAATTACGCCCACGGTTAGCAGGGCAAAACACAGAAACAACCGAAACAACTGAATTTCAGATATAATGCGCAAATATATTACTCTACAGAGTGAACGAGAATATGAGCACTTGTTGGGTACAATCCACTAATCGTTATATGGATTGTCATATGACATCACTGCGAGTCAAGCAACCTGAACTTTAGCGCTTTGTTTGGGCCCACAAAGAGCATCACACATATCAGTTAGTGAGTTGTGTTGAGTTGTAATCGTTTTCTTTAGTATTAGGCAAGTATTTATTTGCCCAACTCTTTTGCACCTGTCAATGATACCACATACAAATTTCCAGGAATCCAACTGATCCAAGTGCTTTACGCAACATTACTTCATAACATATCTCTCCTTAGTGATTTTTATAAAACTGAAATAAACAATAGGCGCAGCTCAGGCAAACAGCAATAAAAAGATTGAAACATTCTAAGCAATCCTAATGGAGGCAGTAAATATCATAAAATCACATTAATTAAAAATATTATTTTTAATGGTTTATAAATGCACTTCGTTACATTCTAAAGATAATGAAATATGCATACATACACTTAGTTATTATCTACAATACATACATACAAATTGGCCTCGCACATTTTCCCACACATGCGAGAAAGAATATGAAATCTGATCAGATAGTTTTTTATTTAGCTGAGAAAATCAATAACCATAGACATATAATACAAAAACAGAACTCTCAATTAATTTTTGATTACTTTGTTTTGTTTTACTTTAAACACTTCACAAACAACTTTTATAATAAAATAAATAAAAATACTAAATCAAAAAGACAGCAAACAAAATCCACTTAGGACACGTCTCATACCTATGCTGGAGAAAGCTAAAGAAAATTCCAAACAAATTTGTTTGCGCAAAAGCAATCCACTCCATGCTAATCAAAATTGCTAATAATTCTCAAACAGTTTAGGCAATCACTTGGTGTAGTGCCCGACTAAATCCCATTTTATAGCAACACTATTTTATTTACTTTATCTTATTTTTATTGTACATCTTTTTTATTTTATTTGTTTATTTTAATATATATATGTATATAGTACATTTTATATACATGATATATTATGAATAAATGATAAATTATAATTATTAAAATTCGTCTGGAACTTTCTTCTTCTTTGGTACCTCCTTGACATAGAAAACTGGACGGATAAGAGACGTTTGATAACTAGCGTCACGCTACAAAACGTAGTATTTACTTCTTACGTAGTCGGGAGACCTTCTTAAAGCTCATCCCAAAAGCAGGCAACGCTTTTTAGCCGACACGCAAACCGCTCTCGATTTGAAAGCTCAATGTCAACTAAAAGCTTTGTATGAAGTTCAGCTATGGGGAAGCTTTTGTGAGTTACGTGCCGGCCAGCAGCAACTAATGATAGTAATTGTTGTTTTTAATTACTATTGTTGTGGTTATTGTTATTGTTGTTGCTAGTTAAACACATTGCATGATGGCTCATTAATAAACGGAAATAGAACAAATGCAAGTGCTCAAAGCAGCGCTGCTTGTTATTATTATGGGCTTTGTGCTCGTATTTTTGACTTATTGCTCACCGCTTGACTGTACCTGCCAAATTACACAAACATTTCCATTTGAGGTCTTGCCAAAAATAAAAACTGGCATAACACTTGCGTGGCATGCTGCCTCTCCTCGTACCCCCCCCCCCCCCCCCCCTACTCTTTTTAGTAGATTAAGTTCGAGTAAATTCTCGACTTGGTAAATAATTGCCGCCTGCATAAACATAACGAGAACAATAACAATTAAAAATTCCCGGCATTTCTAAAGTAGACTTATCCAGATTTCAATTTCGCACAAACGAAGTTCTAATGCGCTACACGAGCTCCAGCGATAAATCATCCCGATGACGCGTCGAAACGCTCGGCAGCTCATTAGTCAGTCGACTTGAGCAGCTCGCTCTCTATGCAGAACTTGATCGATTCACGAGCAAAGCCGAGTCGAGAGAATCAGCCGACAATCACGTGCAAATGCCGCATGCCGGCAAACGACTCTCGTCTGTTGCTTGAAACCAACTCGAGACTTCGATGCTTGGAGACTCACATGTGGTTGTGGTTTTATAACTGTGTGTGTGTCTGTTTGTGTGCGGTGAAACCGTGACTGTCGATTTGTATGCCCTATTGTCATAAAGTTTCATAAAGTGGGGCAGCACCGAACAGAGCTTGCATTGGTCAGAGGAACATGAATTTGAGCGGCCCTATCAACTCATCGATAAGGTGCTGCCAACTTGTTGCTGACGTTTTTGTTATTCATCATGATGAAAAACAGCATTAAGAAAGAACAGCATAAAAAAACTTTATGATAAACTGGCAAACATTTTCGTTTTCAATTTTATGAATTGTTTTTTTTTTAAATTATTTCTTCACTTAGTGACCCTGCAATTTACTGTTACTACTTAGGAATAACTTATATTGTTCTATTATTATTTATTGACATGTTTATACAACTAAACCTAAATTAGGTATTTAATCATATTGTTCTAGATTATCAATTACATTGAAATTTTCTCCATTAATCAAATATAAATTTTCTGCAAGAGTACACAAATTTCGGTACAGAAGAAAGCGAGTATCTCATTTTGATTCCCCTGTGTTTTTTTTTAATATGCGTGACTTTTAATATTTCGCTTTACTAGTTTTTGTGCTATTTTCAAAAATGTACAAGCACCTGACAATGCAATGAATTGCGCTTTAATAATACCATAAATTGAATGCTTAATTGGTAATTATGAGGGACTTGTAGGGGAATTAGGCATCACGGTGCGGTCCACTTAGCAGCACTTAGCGAGCACCCTGAAACCGCAAAACCCCCCCTTTTCTAAACACCCAATAGCGCCATTCAGTTGCTCCGGCTCTGCCACTTCGCAGCAGCAGCATTTGCGTTTCACATTTCTATGGGTTTCTTATGGCATACAACATTTTCTAGATAATTTTTTGCAAAATTCCATTGTCTGGCAGAGCAGTTGACAAATACCCATTTGCATATTTTTGAAACAGCGCGTGCTAAGAATTTAAGTTAATATTTGGCAGTTTTTGATCGATCACGTGATGTGTGCGTCTAACAGCTATTTATAGATACATGTGTACTATATACATACATACATACAACATCAATTGACATCAAAGTTCAACAGTTGCTTCAGTCGATGATTTAGTTTGTGGCAAACATATGCTTTAACCAAATCAGTGACCAGTGGCAAGCCATGTTTCTCACGGGTGATGTAATTGCCAGAGAGTGTTTAGAATTTTCTCTCTTCTCTTTCTCTCACGTTCTCTGTGTGACTGCGCAAGCGCCTCGCGCCTCGCGCGTCCAGCGTTTTCGCCCTGTTTATACATATAGTCAGACAGCGCAACAGTTGGCGCTCAGTTGCTGCAGTGGCACCAATCGAGCCAAGAGCCCAGTGGGACAAGCTAACAGGCGCATTTACACAGCTTACCGATTCAGATTTTGATTTGAATTTGGACTTCCAAACAGACTCAGCTCAGTTGCGAATATCGCGTCAAGTTCATAAGCAGCAGTTATAGCTATTGCTATAATCAGTTTAAATAAACGCAACTGTAATATCTTGATCCACGACATGTTTAGGCCCGGCCCACTCCACAGATAGACAATGAAATGGTTTAAACGAGTGCGCAAAAAGTCAAAGTGAAAACAAGTCGTGTATTGTGTACAGAATATCGCTTCACTTTTTCGTTTTTGGCGAGAATTCGCATACAAATCGCAACGCGAACTCGATTCGAATTTAGTTTTAATTTTATTTATTTATACAACTCGAAAACCTCAACAAAAGCCAAGCATTCAAAATGCCTTTTCGACGCAGCAAGATTAATCATCGTCATCGCGATGGACATGTTTTAGTTTGGGATCAAAACAATCTTCACGACAGACCAAGGGGTAAGCAATGTCAAAACTGGTACAGTCAGTAGATTGATATATTCGTTGAAACAAGGTTTAACAATAATAAGTAAGAATGATCAAGTCGAGTTTGCCCCACCCAATTTTTAAAACCACAAAAACCACTTTTACTTCAAGCAGTTCAACGGCAACGCAAGCAAGCAGTGCCTGCAAAACTTTTCTTCCTGCCAACTGAGAAGGGGGAAATAGTATCTTCAATAACTTCGGAGTTTAATATCTAATCGTCATGAAATTTATAATTTTAGTTGTGGCTGTGGGAGTTTTTTTTTTCAATTTGAGGGTGTTTTCGAAATAAACTTGATCTGCCTGTGGTTGCTTAGCGCTGATAATCTCTAAAATCGACACGTTCACAAAGATAGACGTGCATGGTTAGTTCGACTTAGAAATATCCTCATTTTTTTTCTTCTTTCGCCTTTTACATACATTTGCTGAACTTTTGCACATTTTTAATGTTTACAGCAAAATGTTAAATGTTAATGTTTACGTAGCAAATGTTAAATTTAAAATTCCCAAGAAAATATCTATAAAAGATATTGAAATTTCACAAATTGTTAAGACGTTCTGTAATAATCATTAGAATAATCTCAAAGAACTAAATAATCATTCAACATTTGTGTGACGTCTGTGAAAACAGAAATAAATCATTCGATGAGCATCATAAAACTAAAAATGTTGGCATAATATTCAAGACCAAATTAAGATTTATTTTTTTGGTAATTCAATTTTGATTTTAGACTGCTCCTTGGACATACACTTATGGCTAAGAACTGTTTGTTTCATTATGTAATAAAAGTATTCACAAAGGTTATTTTTGTTAAATTGTTTAGATTGAATTGTTTCGCCGTATAAATCGGACTAATATTTGAATGAAATTTGCAATACAAATGTTATCGCTTGCCATCAAAGAGTATTGAAATGTCTTCTGTTATTTTTGTGGCTGGCACACGATGCGTATGCGTAATATTAATAGCTGCATTCGTTCAAAGTGCCCGTTTTAGAATAGAAATAGTTGACGCATGTGGCCTGTGGTTTGCTTACGCGCGACATACACGTGCTGCCTTTGGGCTTTGCGGCCTACAACAACAGCAACACATACCGATTAGGCAACATGGGAGTGTGGGAAAGGGGGGTAGGTTGCTGCCATCGCAAATCGCGCGATTTAACGCTGCGTGCGCACAAATAAAAAGCGAACGTACACAAATTGTTTTTGACGTTTTGCTTTTATTTTAATGTATTTGGACTCAGCAATTCGATAGTTCAGTTTCAGCTGTGGTTTTTCCGCTGTACTTTAATGTCATATTTTGTGGAAAAATTGTAGGGACAAAAGCAACAGAATATTTCGAAATTTAAGCAAAAATTGCCGGTCTGCTGAGCTTCTGGCTGAACAGAAGAGGGAACGAGCACGAGAGGTTCGTCTCGTGTTTTGTGTAAAATTTTCTAGTACAGCTGTGTTCTGTTATATGCCCAAGGGCAAAAAGAGTCGTCTGTAACAAAACTCACTTGAGTTATGAGCTAATAGTTAATTGATGGAGTCTAGGACTGAAGTCTGTATAATGTACACACCCTTGGGCATATATATGGCTCTAGGGGAAGTAGGAAGTAACCAAACCATAACCCAGCCCAAGACCATAAAAGCTACACTAAGTACACTTTAAAATGTCCACACCCGATAAATCGACGGGTATATATATATATATATATATATATATATAGCAAAAATATCACGTGCCCGTGCACGGCGACAATAAGCTGAGTAAGACTATTCCAATCACAATGCAAAATAAACAAACAATTATTTCTATGTATAGCAAAAACCAAAACTACTAACAATAATAATAACATTTTCTAATTATGACTCGAGCACAGCTGATTTGAATTGGAATGAACAGAAATAGATCTGAAAGCAGAACCGCAATTAATTGCACAACAGGCAAACAAACTGATTTCATAGCTAGAAACGTGAGGCAATTAACGATCGCACAGACAAGTCTACGGATTCTGCTCGGCATTAAGTCATACTAGCTACAATCTTATCTGACCGAGCATCGAACCTGAAGCTGTGTAATGCTTTGAGTCTTATCGTTTTACCTTATCGCCTCACATCTGTGACCTCGTTTCGCATATATCTTTATTTTTATGATCTGTTTAGTCATTTCCGCAGGCGGCAACCTTTAAGATATGTTCTTTAAAACCTTCACGCAAATTGACGCTGACAGATTTTACACATTAATTAGATGTTATTAAAAGATGATCCATTTTGGCAATCTATTTGTCTCTAGCTCCTCCTATCTCTGTTTTTGAATGTGCACTAAACATTTTTTTATTATTTTCTCTTTGCAGGATGGGCTACCACCCGCTATTTTGTCACGTTCATGCTCTTCCTGGGCATGGCCAATGCGTATGTGATGCGCACAAATATGTCGGTGGCTATTGTGGCTATGGTAAACCACACGGCGATCAACAAGGGCGAGGAGATTCTCGATGATGAATGTGGTGATCGCGAACTAGAAGTTGTAAGTTTCTATTCCAAAAGCCATCAATAGTTTTAGTTATTACCTTTAAGGGGTATTCAGATTTATGCTATGGATTCAAATTAAAAACTGCTGCTTCTGCAATACTTTATTACCTTTTTTACCCATTTTTAATGGTAAAGGGCTTAGAAACCATCAAACGATCGATAACATTATCAATAATTTCAATAATATGTTCTTCAACGGGTAACTTAGTACTATTTCAAAATCAACTATCATTTACTAGTGTAGTTTATTTCAATTCTACATAGACTTCCACATTGCATTAGATTGTACACCGATTCCACAATTTTAAACACTTTTCATCTTGCAGGACAATGGCGAGGACGGCGAGTTTGCATGGAGTTCCAGTCTACAGGGCTACATTCTGTCATCCTTCTTCTATGGTTATGTGATCACACAGATTCCGTTTGGCATATTGGCCAAGAAATATGGCGCCATGCGCTTTCTGGGTTGGGGCATGCTCATCAACTCGGTGTTCGCTTTCGTGGTCCCAGTGGCGGCTCGTCATGGCGGCGTCTATGGCTTGTGTGCCGTTCGTTTCATTCAGGGACTGGGCGAAGGACCTATTGTGCCATGCACGCATGCTCTGCTGGCTAAGTGGATACCGCCCAATGAACGTTCCCGCATGGGCGCTGCAGTCTATGCAGGAGCTCAGTTTGGCACAATTATTTCCATGCCGTTGTCTGGATTGCTGGCTGAATATGGCTTCTCTGGTGGCTGGCCGTCGATCTTTTATGTGTTTGGTGTGGTGGGAACCATCTGGTCTCTTGCCTTTCTCTATCTGGTCTTCGAGGATCCTACAGTACATCCGCGCATAGATGAACGTGAGAAGCGTTACATTAACGATTCTCTCTGGGGCACAGATGTGATTAAGGTAAGCATTCTTACATTGCTGTGCAACTCCAAGCTAACGTTATTTTCCTTCTTCAGAGCCCTCCAATTCCATTCAAGGCTATTGCAAAGTCGCTACCCTTTTACGCGATTCTGTTCGCACACATGGGCCACAACTATGGCTACGAGACGCTAATGACGGAACTGCCAACATACATGAAACAGGTGCTACGCTTTTCTTTGAAGTCCAATGGTCTGCTCAGCTCGCTGCCCTACTTGGCCATGTGGCTTTTCTCCATGTTCATTTCGGTGGTTGCCGATTGGATGATCAGCTCGAAGCGCTTCTCGCATACGGCCACCAGAAAGATCATCAACAGTATTGGCCAGTACGGACCAGGTCTGGCTTTGATTGCTGCCTCCTACACTGGCTGCGATCGTGCTTTAACTCTGGCCATACTCACCATTGGTGTGGGCTTCAACGGCGGCATCTACTCTGGCTTTAAGATCAATCACTTGGATCTGACGCCGCGCTTTGCTGGTTTCCTAATGGCCATTACAAATTGCGTGGCAAATCTGGCGGGTCTTTTGGCACCCATAGCAGCGGGCAATCTAATTAACAACAAGGTAAGCGAAAATAGATCATGAAAAACTCTTTGAACATTGAAATTAATTGACTTGTTTTTCTTTTAGCCCACCATGGGACAGTGGCAGATTGTCTTCTTCATTGCCGCGTTTGTGTACATCATCTGCGGCACATTCTACAACATATTTGGCTCCGGCGAGCGCCAGTACTGGGATAATCCCGAGAACGATGAGCAGAAACCGAGTCTGGGGAATGGCAATACCGCTAGCACCATCCAACCTGCAAGTCTGAGAAATGGCAATCCGGCGCCTCTGGCCATAACCGCCAGCGAGTCTAGGCAGTAGAATTATAATTATTATTATTACCATTATTATAATATACACAAACTAGTTTAAGTCTTTGTTTTAGCTCATTATACTCTAAGCCAAAAGTTGTTATTAGCACGCATTGCCCTCAATCAGATTCCTAATCAAGAATATGAATAAATGACAAATATTAAAGTACCCAATTCGATATACCTTGCACAGATTCTGATAATAAATCAATTTGTTAGCCCGAGCACAAATTGTACCCAATTCGATATACATTGTACAGATTGTGGAAATAAATCACAAATTGTTAAAGTCACATTTTGTAAAGTTAGTTAAACAATTGTAGGCAATGCTGTGCCTGAGTAAGGTAATCAAATGTCTACCATTTCAAATGCGTAGTTTTTTTATTGTGATAGCGAAGAGTTTAGATATCTTTATAGATTGTCAATTCAATTGAAATGAACTAAGAAATAACTTTGTTAAACTATTTAAAAATACATATACAGGTATGTATATGCATATGCAAACAACTAAACATACAACAAAAGACACCAAATGTTTGCAAAATAAATTTATAATTGCTAAAAGCCAACTTGCATGTGTTTCAATAACTAAAAGTATGAGTAAATACTCAATAAGTGGAAGTGGAAGAAATGTAGCTTAAATAAGCATGAAATTATTGTGAAAGAATGGAACTATATTTGTATAATCAATTATTAAAAGAGAAAGTGACCAGCTAAGCAGCTATAACTACTTCTGTTTATCAATAATTTGATATTAATAAGTACTTGTCGCATGTCCAACGCATGCTGACCACACCCATTTGAGCAGTGGCAGCTGCTCCATATATAAAGGATAGACATTTCAAAGAGAACAATTGTATTTACGATGGGTCACGAGGAGGAACTGAATCCGGAACAAATAGACCCAAAGAAGTCGCCACTGCAGGGCGCTTTGAAGCGCACTTGGAATGATTTTTGTGCCACGAGCAGCATACACGGACTGAAGTACACCCGCGACAAGGACACCAATCGCATTGTGCACTTTGTGTGGATAATCATATCAGTGGTGATGTTCATATGTGCCATTGTAATGGCACAAACCTTCTACGTGGACTACCGGAGCAGTCCAACGCGCATGAATGTGGAAAGCGATCACACCCCGGTTAGCAAACTCTTCTTTCCGCCCATTACCATCTGTCCCGAGGTGCTGTTCAACATGGACAAGTCGAGGATATTCATAGAAACTCTGTAGGTAATCACATGGATTAAAGGAATCGTGCATAACTGCATCTCGTTACATCTAGTAACTTGCCCCATGGCGTTCAATTGACGAATGTTCTGCAACAATTGCACATCTTCTACGGTTTTATGTTTGATGATGAGCGCTTTTCCAAAGAAGAGATTGAGCTGATGGAATCCTTGCTGCTAGTCAACAATCTGACTATGAATCAGTTTGTGGATCACATACGCTGGGACTGCAATGAGATACTACATCGCTGTCGTTATCACGGTGAGGTTGTGGACTGCAGTCGGCTCTTTCAGCTATCCAAGACTTTCTTTGGTAACTGCTGCTCCTTCAATTTGCGACAGCGCGGGTAAACTGGACATTGTGAAAATAGGAACTGAATAATATCAACTGTTTTCATTCCAGTATTAATTTCACTGCTGAAGCAGCTGCTGGAGGTCTGGACAATGGCCTATCATTGATTCTGCGCTACAAGGATGAAAACTATGATGCACTCAAATCGTATTCACATGGCTTCAAATTGCTCATCCAAGAAACGGATGCCTTTCCCAGCGCACATGCCAATATCAAGTTCTTAGGTCTCGGCACAGAGTCATTTGCCACGCTGCGCGTCGAGGAAACTTTTTGCTCAGAAGCTGTCAAGGCGCTGTCCTTCGAGCAAAGGAACTGCGTTTTTCGCCATGAGTTTCATCTGCGCTACTTTTCCGAGTACGTTTATCCCAACTGCGAGCTCAACTGCCGTGTCAGCAATATGGTAAAGTTTTGTGGCTGTCATACATATTTTTTTGATTTTAATCGCACCACGGAGCGCATTTGTTCATTTCGGGATATACCCTGTCTAGTGGATAATTTTCGTAAGTAGTTGGCTCGGTTATTATGGATTCATAAAAAGCTATCCCTTTTATACAGCTGACATTATTACCCGCAAGCGGAGAAGCCAGTGCACTTGTCCGTTGACCTGCGAACACTTTGACTACGATGTTCAGATCTCGAACTTTGAACTGAAGCTGAACATGCCAGTGATGGATCCCTTTTAGTGAGTACAGACAGTATTTCATATGATCTTTCTTAATGTTTTTGGTTTACCGACAGTGAAGGAATCGACGACGATGATACCATCATACACATCTTTGTTAATTCGCAGGTTTATAGACGCGTGCGAGTAGATCTGCTCTCAAACATGGTTACCCTGGTCTGTAAGTTGACATACCTATGTACACATATTGAGTTTAAATTCACTAGATACTTGTTTAATCCTCTTTGTTGTTTCTCGACAGCAAATCTGGGCAGCGCCTTCAGTCTGTTTGTGGGCATGAGCATGTTGTCTCTGGTCGAGATTATCTACTACTTTTCAGTAATACTACGCAGGAACTATGTTCAAGAATGCCGAGCACGTCAGAAGCTACAAAAGTTGCATAGGCGTCCAAAATTTGCTTGGCCAGCGGTTACGGCTAACAAAAATAGCAATCAGCAGAAATCTGTTTTCTCTATCTCAAGTCGTAACTAATAATTAGCTTGGGGGGTCGATAAGAAATGTTGTGGTTGAATGCTGTCGTAAATAACAACTTTTAAATAAACAAAGAAAAATCAAATTTACAATGCTCCAAGCTTTAAATACACTTGAACATTTCAATTGGTCATTTCAAAATCCAAATAAGTTATAAGTTATAAGCTACTAAAATACAAAATTATCTTAATAATAATATTAAAAGTCCCTACATTGTAAAAAAAAAAATTTATTAAAACAATAACTTTTAACTGTTTTAAATAACTTCACAATTTTCAGGCAAAATGTATCCAGAACAATCGAAATTTGTATGCAAAATCGAAATTTATAAAAGATCCATAACTTACAACTTAATTCTAAGTAGCACCCACACTAATCCTATTAATAACAAATATATACATACATTCAAATTAAGATTTGAAAATGAAAAACTTGCAGTTTTTATTAAGTTTAGTTCATTTTTTTAAGTTCAAAATTAGATCATGAAATTTCCTATTCATAATAATAATAATTAATTACTTTTATTTCGAAACCCAGCCCCAAACCGTAAAATTCAAAATTAATACAAAATTTCAAAATCGTTAACTCAGTTAACTCGATCTGCTGGGAAGTTTCGCAACATTTCTAGAAGATTGGCAACATTTAAAGAGCTCCGCAACATTTATCTTACCTCTGAAACACTCATTTAGGTTGGCAGCATTTTCGATGCTTCGCAACATTTCTCTTACCTCTGAAACACTCGTTTGGGCTGTTTCGCAACATTTATCTTACCTCCGCAACACTCGTTTGGGATGGCAACATTTGCGATGTTTCAAAACAAAGCGACAGCACATTTAAAAATCAAAAGAACAAGAACAACATTTATAAGTCGGTTTAAATCTGCCTAAGCTCATTTTAAGATAAATCTCTCCCATAAATCAATTGTATTTTATGCCTAACAAATTATTTCGTTTTACTTTTGGCACCAGCTATTGTGAGTGCTATTTATCGATATATATCGCGTGCCAAATAAATCGCTAGCAGCATTCGCTGATGTCGGTTATATTTAAACATTGCTTCTTATTTTCAGCGTTTGTTGTTTATGATTGCTCTAAAAATATGCTTGTCAATTGTGTTATGTTCGCTAAAATTGTATTCGTTTAGGTGAAATTCAATGATCTAGATATCTCCTGACGGCTGTTAACATAGGTCAACACGCCAGTTCGTCGTGGCTATCATAAATTCGAACAAAATCGCCATCGGGGCAGGCTGTAAATCGGCATCGCGCGAGGTACGCAAATCCCCAGTCAGGCAATGATTAGATTTGGCCTGCCTATAAAAATGGAGCGTGGCATAGAAATGTATCATATAGTACTTGGACATGTTGAAGTTAACGTTGACGTTATTCTGTCTGGTGGCCAGCTCAGCGCTGGCACAGCATAATCCTCAGTGGTGGGGCAATCGCAATACGATAGTGCATCTGTTTGAATGGAAATGGGATGATATTGCTACGGAGTGCGAGGAATTTCTAGCGCCACGTGGCTATGCCGGTGTACAGGTGAGCCCCGTCGCTGAGAACATCATATCGGAGGGTCGACCATGGTGGGAACGCTACCAGCCAATTTCCTACAAACTCATCACGCGCTCCGGCAACGAGCTGGAGTTTGCATCCATGGTACGCCGCTGTAACGATGTGGGTGTGCGCATCTATGTGGATGTGCTGCTCAATCACATGTCCGGCGACTTTCCGGGCACGGCCAGGGGCACTGGTGGCTCTGTGGCAATTCCCAACGCAAAGTCATTCCCAGCAGTGCCATATACAGCGCAGGATTTCCATCCTAGCTGTGAGATACATAACTGGAATGATCGTTTCCAAGTTCAGGAGTGCGAGCTGGTGGGTCTCAAGGATCTCAATCAGCACAGCGATTATGTGCGCAGACAGCTCATTGAAGTTCTGGATCACCTTATTACACTGGGTGTTGCTGGCTTCCGCGTGGACGCCGCCAAGCACATGGCTGCCAGTGATCTGGATGTAAGTTCTGGAGTCTTTTGATTAAACCACGTTACTAAGTTCGGTCTTCAGTTCATTTACAGCAATACGCGTGATCTTAATACCGACCATGGCTTTCCTAATGGCGCTCGCCCCTTTATCTACCAAGAGGTAATCGACCATGGACACGAGACGGTCAAGCGTGAAGAGTACACGGGACTGGGTGCTGTCACCGAGTTCCTTTTCTCTGAGAAAATTGGCGAAGCTTTCCGGGGCGGAAATAAACTGAAGTGGCTGGAGAGCATCGGTTACGCATGGGGCCTTCTACCCTCAGATGAGGCGCTGACCTTTGTAGATAACCACGACAACCAGCGCGATGGTGGTGTTGAACTGAACTACAAGTCGCCCAAGCAGTACAAAATGGCCACCGCCTTCCATTTGGCCTACCCCTACGGTATCAGTCAGGTGATGAGCTCCTTTGACTTTAAGGATCGCGATCAGGCGCCACCACAGGACGCAGATGAGCAAATCATCTCTCCCGAGTTCGATGACGATGGTGCCTGCACCAACGGTTGGGTCTGCGAACATCGCTGGCGCCAGATCTACAACATGGTGGAATTCAAGAACACCGTGCGCGACACCGAGCTTACTAACTGGTGGGACAATGGTGACAATCAGATCGCTTTCTGTCGCGGCAATGAGGGTTTCGTTGCCTTCAACAACAATGACTACGATCTGTCGCAGCATCTGCAAACCTGCCTGCCGGCCGGCAAATACTGTGACGTCATCTCGGGCAGCCTTGTGGACGGCGCCTGCACGGGCAAAACCGTGTCTGTGGATGGCAATGGATATGGCTATATCAACATTGGCCCCGGGGACTTTGACGGCGTGCTAGCCCTGCATACAGATGCTCGTTTGTAAAAGTCGAATGCGGCTTAATTTCAAATAACAACATTGAATTGGGTTTTATTTTCAAAATTACAATAAAACGCACATAAAGTATAATTTGGCTAAACGAATATTGCGCCTTCAAAATACAGCAAACACTTAAGAAAGATTTTGAACGGTAGAAATGCAAAATATAAACTTGAACTGGAAATCGATTCCAACTGCAATTGGAAGTAACATAGAATTGGATTTGATCTTAATGCAATACCAATAAGTAATATTTTGTTAAGTTTTGTTTTTGATTCTTTGTTGGCCAGTAAAATATCTGTATATATAATTATATAGATGGCTACTCGTTTGATAAAAATGTTTTTTCTTTCGAAAATGCGAACAATCCCGCATCCAAATTGATCTTTGCACAGCAACAACATCTCGAACAAATCCGCTAGAAAACATTTCTGTAAATAGAAGAAAGTCGCATTTTGTAAAATTGTAGTTGGATGCTTCCTCCATCAACCGCCTCATTCATCTCTCAAGCATTCACAGGCAAATCAAAATTTGATATTGATCGCTCTCGAGCTCTACAAATTTCTCAAGCGTTTGGTTTTTAGTTTTCAAAAACAAGCAACTACAAATCAAAATAGCAACATTTCAACTACTTGCATTCATGTTAGTCATACAAAAATATTCTGGGACTGCATACGATGGCAGATCATGTAAATCATATAAGATACGAGTACATAGTATAAGTATATTGTTTGTGGCTCATATTTTTTTTTTTTCAATATGTCGTGTAAATGCATATAAGTATATCAATATTAATATAATACCATAACTATAATTAAATGCTTAATGTGCGTAAATACCTGTAGAATGTTGATATCTTTTGCTTTTCATTTTACTTAGTAATGTACCATATAAATAATGATGACAGATGATAATAGTTACCAACTAATGATCTTTAGACACCACATAGATTGCTTAAATATACAATTTTCTTTTAACAAACAAACACGGAGTTCAAAAAACTGCTCGAACAATATAATATTAATATTAATTTCTAGAACTTTGTCAATTTCAATACATTATTTTTCCTTAATCATTTTCGGCACAATAGTCATATTTAACGATATAAGTACGGCCCCAAATCCAGCTTTAAATTTACATATAATTTAAATGTATATATATATTTTTTTTATAAATATGCTAATTTTAATATTAACTCTTTTTTTTGTGTAAGTCTTAGAAGTAAACAGAAAACGTTATCCCTTGCAATAGCAGCATTTTTACATGTAGAATTGATCATTAATACTTAGTGCTATCTTTTTTTTTAACAATATGAATTACGTGTTTAAATATGCTAGTCCATCAAAAATTTGTAATACATAATATACATATCTATATAACAGGAACCACGTAAAATGCGCACATACTCGTAATATTTGTTTATAATATACCACAAATATTACAACATTTAGTTATCAACTATAATATAATTTAAGTATACATAATACATATGTATATGCATATAAATGTTTTCTCTATTGTTTAATTAGTAATCAGGTAAATCGTGGGAGGAATTATTGTTTCACATACATTTGTAGATTTTTAGAATATTTTGATGTCTATTTCTTCTATTTTTAAAGGCTGTCAATGCATTTAGTTGTTTCTTAAAAGAAAACAATCTTTCGAAATTTTTTTTGTAAAGTTTAGTTTGTACCTTGCAAGCATGACCCATGATTTATAATTTAAGTACAATATAACTAATTTAATAGAGCTATGTTCAACACCCTTGAAAATACTGTTAATGACTTTTAAATAAAGAATACCTGCCTTAATTAGATATTCAAAGGTATGGAATCTTTTGTTCATTCCAAAGAATATATTCCTTTGTGTTGAAGTATTACAAGTATAACAATTACTTAGCATAGAGTTTTGAAACGGCCTAAAACCAGAACCATTTTATAAAGTTTGATATTCGCATTAAGTTATTGTTATTTTTATTAGTATATTATATTACTTACAACTAGAATCGTGTAAAAACGATATAATTTGTATAGACGCGCGTTCTTAAGTATATATATTTTCATAAATATATGTATTGAGTGACTCTTGGATTAAATAACATATAGATTGTCAAAAATTGTATTCCTGTTGAAAAAATGTTATCGACCAGGATATACTGAGATTGCTGCCAGAGATTTAATATATGATCATAAAATACGATTGAGACTCGCTTCGGTGTTGAAAGTCGAACATCGCTTTATTTGAGAACACTTTTTTTTTTTTGTTTTTTAAGCACTATCATATATACTTTTCATTGCTCTAAGATTTGAAATATAATTACTTCGTGTCTTTGACCACCACCTAAAAACTCTTGCCTGAATCCTGGATACGCTTGCGCCGACTATCTCGTCTACGATAGCGATCAATAATGCGTGAGCGGTGCCGCTCCGGGCACAGTGTCTCCGGAGAGCTATCAACCTTTTTCATTACAATGCGGAATGTAAAGGTATGCTTGGGCGAGGCGCTGGCAGCACGTCGTGGTGAAGGTGGATCAAATTCGCTGCCGCTGGAAAAGCCGCAGGATCCACGTGAAGCATTCGCATGCGAGACGCCAACGCCAGCACCGACAGAGACGCCGATACTGGTCCCGCCGACAGCACCGCCCACAGCACTGGGTACTCGGGGTGCGCTGGTGTAACCAGAAGCTGAGGGCGTAGACATGGAGCCCGTGGAGAGCTGTTGAGTGAGCACAGAGCTGGGACGTGGCTCGAAAATGGATGCGCAGCGCAGATCGGTGCAAAGGAAGGTTTTGACTTCTTCCTCGCGTTGCTTAATGGTCAGCGGAAAATGCTTCTTGCTGGGATCAGCGTATGGGCTACGCTGCGGCTCATGGCCATGCGGATAAGACGAACTGGAATCGTAGCTATCTCTGGAGCTATAGTTTGAGGAAGTCTGCTGTGAGAGCGGACTGCGTGCCCGCGAGAAGGCACTAAAGGGTGAAATGTGCAGCTGGCGAAAGTGTTCGGCTCTCTGCTTCTTAGTCATGGGAAAATTGGGGGATCGGGCAGGTGTGACGCCGCTCGTTTCCGAAGGCGTGTAGTCAAAGTGGGTCTCAAGTGAAGACTTGCGTCCACAGGAGGAACCTGAGCGCTGAAAGGTCTCCGCGTCGACGAGCTCAATGGAGCTCTTGCGCAGATCAATGTGACGTCGACGATCATCTGTGTCGACAATCTCAAAACTGGAAGTTTGATCCTCGTAGCTGGTGGACTGATATCTCGATATGGATACGTCGAAGCTGGTGTCACGAGAGGAGTAGGGATAGTCGAAGCTGGACTCAGCACGACTTGACTTGCGATCGCCATCGACCATCTCGAAACTGTCACCACCCGAATCCAGGCGATGAAGATTGATTAGGTCTGTGTCCGTGTCAACGCCCGGACTGCGAAGCTGTTCAAGGAACGGTGATCGCGGTGGATCGAAGGATGAACGACGCGATGGCGGCTCAAACTCAATAGTAGGACACTGCAGCGGTAGCTTCTCCGGTGGCGGCAGTTCCGCCGCAGCAGCAGCGGCAGCCACAGCAGCAGCTGCCTCCGCAACGGCACGTGCCACCGCCTCCACTTCCTCAGTTTCACGCCGCAACGCCTGCAGATTAACATAAACTGGCTCTGGTGCATAGGCCTTCAAAATCTCTATAAGTTCCTCGCGCAGATCATCGGGTATTATCAGATCATTGGAGTCTGATTCACGTTCCTCGCTAATACGCGGCTCAATGGGTTCTCGGCTCTCGGAGCGGCGGGTAAAATGATGTACTGCTGGAACTCCACCGTCTCCATTGAGGGCGACAACCTTGAGCGAATTAGTCACCTCCTCGACGAACTGGGCCATGGCAGCATCCGCTTGTTCTGGTTGGCCATCCTCGGTTTCTCCTTCTACTTCTCCATCTGCTTCCACTTCTAGTTCAGGCTCGACCAATTCGCGGAGTCGCTCATGCTTGATATAGGACTCACCTACCTTCTCAAAGTGCACATTCGCCAGCTCGAATGGCAGCTCCTCCTCTGCTCCAGTTCCAGTTCCACCTACCTGATCCTGTATACCCGCATTGGAGTCCGTGCTAGCTCGCTTCGAACCAGCTGCAGAACTTGCTGTCGGCGTCTTCTGCTGCAACTGCTGCTGCTTCTCCTCCTCCTCACGTTTCGCCGAGCGTCGTAGCTTGAGCGACATCTTCGTATAGTGGGCAAACTTGAGTGACATCTTTGGCTCAAATCCCACCTCGGACATTTGCTTCTGTACGGCGCTCTTTGCGGCCGTCGATGAGGCAGCCGGACTAGCTGAGAATGTGCTCTGGCGTATCAGTGGGCCACTGGAGGAGCCCGATTCCGCGCGAGTAAATGCATTGGCGAACCGATTTGTGCGCGAGGATAAATGCTTGGAAGGTTTTCGCACGAACGCCAGGATTTCGCGCATTACACTTTTCTTTTCGGGCGGTGGCTGTGCTTGGGCAGCTTCCTTTTCCAGCTCTCGAGCTGCAGCAGCAGCGGCTTCACGCTCACGCTCAGCGCTTTTGTAAGTCTCGGCAGGATTGGAAACAGTAATGGGCGGAATAAAACCCATTGGACTACGCTTCTCACTGGCAAAATAGATGGGCGTGAAGAGATTGATAGAGGGTCGCTTCATTCCAATGAATCCAGCCTCTTCTGGCTCAGTGGCCATATCCTGCACATGCACTGTTGATGTGGGACTGCGTCTTGTGATGGATGTGCCTGCCTGGCAGCTAAAGTCCGACGGTGCGATGTTGCCCACCGGCGACCGACGCTCCTGGGTGTGTGTCTGAATGCTGAAGGTTGGACTGCGTCGCTGTGAGTCCCCCGTGGGACTTCTGGCTGTTGGGCTGGGTTGCTCATTTGGTGATCTGAGACCGCTGCTGGGAAACAGCGGACTACGTCGGCCTTGAGGACTGCGATCATTGTTGCCCACTGGACTGCGTCGGCCTTGATTCTGTGCACCCAGGGAGATTGTCAATTGGCCGCTGTTCTTGCGCCGGCTAGAAGCACGCAGCGTACCCTGGCGAGAGAGCGATGTGGGCGTCTTCTGTGAACTGCTGCCGGGGCTTTTGGACTCTGGTTGCGGTAGCACAGGACTCTTGGGTGTCAGTGGACTACGTTTCTTCTCGCCATTGGCAGCGTTGGTGTTGAGGGTGAGAGTGGGTGCATTGGGACTGCGTCGTTCGGAGGGACTGCGACGTGTGCGGAATGATTGTGACTTGGCCTTGCGTATCTTGGGCAGGGATTGGTGGTGGTGTCGGTGGCGGTGTTGGTTTTGGGACGAGGAGGAGGAGGAGGGGCCGTTCAACTTATGTTAGTTGCTGTGGTGCGGCCCACTGGTAGGGTCGCTGCTGCCGCTGGAGCTGAGTGTGGTGTTGGAGCCGTAGGGATCCAGCGAACTTTGCACTGACATCGATCTGCCCTGGTTCTGGCGGGCACGCCTTACTCGGCTAGAGTTGGGAGACAGCTTTCCGGGGTCGATGCTTTCTGGGTCTGCCTGCAATTTGTAGAATCAGACATAAAGGGGGACAACAGGATGGATAGCATGGACGATGGGTGACATATGGATACGAAGATAACAGACAGATAGATAGATTGATTGACAGATAGGCAGATAGATATATGATGTGGCATGAATGATACTGAGTTAAACAACAACGAAGCAAACAGCAAACAGCGAATAAGCACACAACCCACCTGGTAGGCCAGAGCATTCATGATGATCGCATAGGGCACCAGATTTAATGGATGAATCTCACGCATCAGTACATTGGCTGGTATCTTGTGAAACTGAATATACTCCAGAAATGTGCCCAATATCTCTTTGATGTCAATGTTCTAAGGCATCGAAATAAGATCCTTTAGAAACTTCCAGTAGAAATCAAATCTATAGCTTACCGGATTGTTGTCGTAAAACTTCTTGCTCCACATGAATGCCGCCTGGAACTTGGTAAACTCATCAGCCCTAAGCTCCTCACGTGCGAGTATCAAACGCACCACGTGTTGAGGCAGCAGCGTGAAGCTGCCCAGATTCAGCACCTCGGTGCCGTGCTCATCCACAAACTCGAGCACCTTCTGCACCAACGTCTTGGTGCACTTGTATTGAATGTACCGCTCGGCGGAAGCCAGCAGAGCGCATACGGTGTCCACATTAATGCAGCACTGCACAAAGCCAGCGCAGGCACGACGCAGTTCCTCCAGACCGTAGTAATCAGCAGCATTCATGACGCCTAAGGCATAACGCAAAGAATAGAAACTTAGTTAAGCAAAGATCAGTCGAAAATTATGATACTACCTTACCCAACAAAGTGCGTGGCTGAAGAGTTACACAACCCGTGTGAATATACTCAATGAGCTGACGGAAGACATCGGGTTCAAACTCCTCAATGATCAGGGTCTGGTGCTGTTGACCAGAGGGCTGTAAGGTCATTTAATGGTAACGGATTAGTAAATGGGCTTAACACAGTTTAATACTTGCTACGACTAACAAGATAAATAAGCTAAAAGAACCACTAAAATTTAATCAAACATAAGATTACAATACTCAAGATTTAAAGATGATTCTTTAATTAATCATGAACTAGCAATATTCATTTAAAACGAAGTTTAATAATTGAATTGAAATAAAAGATTCCGTGCTGAAGCAAAGCAATTCAAATGAAACTGGAGCATATATAGATTTGTGTGTTTATAATTACATTACGGAATATTTATAGTTAGACCTGTTCCCATTTGCGTTTTGACCGACATTATTCAACGTCCACCTTGTTATACTTTGTTTTCCAAAATGGAAAAAAAGAGTATATTGGTTTTGTGGAATGTCCGTCTGTCTGTAGTCCACAGTTTTGAAGCTAGAGTAACCAAACTTGGTTTACATGTTGGTATATGCCATAGGCAGACAAAGTGTTAAGATCGGCCAGATCGGCCCACTATAATATATGGCTGCCATAGGAACGATCGGTTGAAAAATAAATTTTTGTATGAGAAACTTTTTTTGTTTTTCAAAATAACTAGACCAAAGCACTTTTCACAGAACTTAACAAAATTTTATCGAAATCGGACCACTATATCTTATATCTAGCTGCGATACGAACAATCAGTTGAAAATAAGTTTTTGTATGAACAACTGTTTTTCAAGATAACTCAACCAGACTCACTTTACCTAAGTTTAAGGACATATATGTATTTAAGTAGTCTTAACAAAAATTTAATTTATTAAACGTACAGAAAACAGAGTATATCGCAGCCGTTTCAATCTAAAAATGGGAAAAATGGGAACAAGCCTTTAAGTATGTAAAATGAACATTGTAGAAGTACAGGAATACTGAAAATAGATTGACAGAGATAGTTAAAGTTGAACAACAAAACGATTTAGAACGCTATTAAATTGCGCTACAATAAAGCATAGACAGGGGAAGTACTTGTTTACAGTAGTTTTATTTAAAACAAATTCTGTAATTGTGATTTGAACATAGCGTAACAAAAATTAATTATTCCTTTTACATAAGCGATTTTTGATTGGAAAATTTGTCACAGGCCAATGAATGAAAGTGACTTATGTCTTTTTAGTGTAATTACGATCTAAAGCTATGATTTTAGATGCAGGTTCGATTAATTTGTTGCCTCTTCCTTATGCTTAATTTGTCTGTCTTATGTAATGTTTGTATGTATATTGCAAATTCATATGCAAGGACACACATCACTTTTGAAGGAATAACTAATTGCAATGCCAATTACGAGACACACACACACACACAAATACATACACAAAGTTTTTGCCTCTTGGGTTACTAAGAGTTTACCTCGGGTATCGGAGCTAATTGTTGGGTGAAACCGGTTCTCTATTATTATGGGTTTATTTTTGTTCGTTTTTGGTATGTATATTGGATGGTGAGGTATATGGTAGAGTTACAACAGAGAAAACACAAAAAATACATTGATATTATTAAAATGTTTTTTTTCGCTTAAAAGTATTTACAAAAACGTACAGAAACCATATAATATGTATATGTATAAGAATAATAGGTATCAATCAAGGAAAACAATAAATTTCATCACCATAAATATTCCCAATAAACATACACACTCACACATACACTCAACCCAAACACATACACATACACATATACATACGCATAAACATTCCAATTTCCATATTGCATCTATACAGCCCACCTCCCCGTTAATCGATTATGTATACGAACCTGTTGTGCCGCATTCTGTAAATTCAGCAGGGGCTCCGAGGAGCGTTTGAGGAACAGACGTAACTTGTTCTCCTTGGTGGTGTTTTCCCTCTTGCGCTGGGGCGATGGTGCAGCATATAGCATTTTGGCGAAGACGCGGGAACGCGACGCAAGCACAGCCTACAATACCACAAGAAGAGAGGTGGGTAAAGTGAGTGACAGTTGGTCCAGGACTGATGCTGCGTCGATTACGCAGTGACCTGATTTCAGCACCCACACGGATGACATGTTCTATATCCGCCATCGCAGCTTACACCCCCAGGCATAAACATACACATACACACATACCACATGTAGGTAGACCTACCTTGACGGCACACACTGGCTCTCTGGTATCTCCAACGAGGAAGGTAACATCGCATAGCTCGGGCATGGAGGCCAGGAACTTCATGTCCTCGGCGAGTCCTGTTTTGTTTTCGAACGTTGATAGGTCCGGTTCTACGTCAGCCATGCCGGGTAGTATCAAAGCTTCGGGCATTTGAGTTTACTGTAACGAGATGCGCCAGCTGACATTTAAGCATTGATTGCCTTTCAAAGTGGAGGTTACGGGTTGAAGGTTGAAGGGTGATAGCTGAGGGCTGTGAGTCGAGTTGCGGTCGTCAGCTTAGCCACTGGGTGTTGTGTGGGCTTTGGTTGAGCCAAACCAACTTAATTGAAAAATGCTATAAATACACGCAGAGAAGCTGCCAAAGCTGACTTGTTGGAGGTCATGCTGATCCTTTAAGACCGCAAGGACTTGCAAGTAATTAAATTGTAATACTGGGACATAGACGCGAGCAACATCCACAACGCCACCACACATTCCTGTGTGCTCAGTCTGTAGCTGTCTGTACGCCTGTATCTGTGTCTGTCTCTGTGTCTGTGTCTGTGGGTAGCCGTGCGTGTAGCACCTGCATTGGGAATGTCCTTGAAAGGGGCAACTCAAATAAATTACAATTACAATGGCGGGAAGAGCCATGAGACAAGGACCACAAAGCAACAACAACAACAACAGCAACAGCATTTACAACAGTAACATCAACGAAAACAACAATATGGAACTACAATTGTAGGCTACAACAACAAGTTGATAAATGTACAGTCAGTTTGTGGGTGGGTTGGGCGGATGGTTGGTGCCATTTGGTATGGTTTGGTTGTCCTGGCCCAAAATTGGTATACAGTCAGGGCTACAATATAAGTATAATCCTAGAGAGGGCATGCAGTATTATTATGGACATTAGGTAAGGCATGTCAAGTTACTTATGTTAAAAAGGTTTTAAAAAAAACTTTAAAATTTTTCTTTTTGTTACCTGATATGTACATTTGAACTTTGTTCGAAATGGTATCGAATTATTGTGTAGCTTATACTCCAAGCTTATGTTGTGTTCAATACGTGGCAAACTTTTTAAACAAGTTGATGTGCAGCACGTTTGTTAACATACCCAGTGACAGCATACAGGCTTGTTCCCAGTTTGACTTACAAATCGATTCGATTTTAGATCAGGATACAATACAGTATACACCATTTCAATTACATTAAAGATGATCCAAGAGTATGCTGTACATTCGAATTGATTAGAAACTAAAACCGAGAACAGTCCTGTTACTGTTTAGAACACATGCGAATTGGGAGTTTTGGCCCATGATTTGTATATGATAAAAAGGAATATGTAAAAAAAATTTAGTTCGCTTACCAGTTGCAAGTTGAGTTTTGTTTCTGGCCCAGTTTAAAAATGCTATAAAGTATTTAAACGGATTACGCCATCCATTTGCGAGCTTAATTTTTATATCATTTTGACTGTAAAAGTTGATTTGATCAAAAAATGTAGGAAAAAATTGCAAGACCGCATACGTAGTATAAATATTAAACAAACGAATTAGTTTCAAAAACTTGTACAAAATGAGTCAAAAATGTAAAAAAAAAAATTTAAGAAAAAGTACGTTATTGAATTTACAGCATGCGGAGGGGTGAATGAAACGGTGGGTGGTGGTCCAAATTGTGCTGTGTATAAGTGTGTGCAAAATTTGTATGTGCTACGCATAAATTAGAAGGCGCCGAGCGCGTTGCCATGGCTTTGGCGTTGGCGTTGGCGTTGGCGTGGGAGAGGGTGAAAGGGCATGGGTGAAGTTTGAGGCTTGTGTTTAGCTGCTTGGATTAAAATTGGGTTAAGAATGCTCAACGCGATGTGTTGCAAATTGCGGCAAATTGTATAAAGAAATTACTCTGCTAAGCGTTGCGATGTGTTTAAATTCAAAGTTCTTCTCTTCTTCCTTCTTTCAAGTTGTCTGCTGCAAGTCGCAGGGGCGTCACTTTCACTTTTCACAATGCGTGTGTATTTGGATTTGTAATCGTATTTGTGTTTCTATTTGTGTGTGTGTGTGCGTGTCAAGCAACCAAAGCAAAGAAAGCAACACACTCACTCACATACACATACACACAACGCGCACACAGTCAAAGAAATCAAATGCAAAAAGCAAATTTTTGTGTAGATTTTTAAATGGACTGAAATGCGACTACAAATGATCAAAAATAATGCTTTTAATATAATTTGAACCGTTTCTCTAACTCAGAAGCTCACACAGCACACTCAGGACACTCAGCGCGCTTAGTTGAAATGAACCGTTTCACACGAAGCACAGGAACATTCTGTTCTGCACAAGCAGCAGATACTTTTTCAGTGGCATGCCTCTCGTTGTACGTTGTACTCGTAATTATTGTGTCTACATCAAAAGGAGTTTCCTTCGATATGTCAGGCAGCAGTCAGCAGCTGGCACTGCGCATGTCCCGCACCAATCGATATATCCAAGGGGGCAATACTACTGCCCTACAGCCTCACTCCACCACCCACCACCCCCCTCCACCCACTCAGGCAACAGTTTGTCGCGTCCTCGTGGCGAGGATAACGTGCAAAACAGACACTTGTTTGCATCCAATGTGGTACAGACTGCTCGGCTTGTTTATGTGCCCAGTGCGCAGGTCCTGCCCCAAACGTAAACAAAGCGTACAATGTGACAGATGACAGTTGACAGTTGACAGCTCACAGTTGACAGGGACACAGACACGAACACGAGCACAGGCACGAATACAGGATTAGACTATGGTTGTGGTTGTGGTTGTAGCTGGAAGACGAAGCCACTTGACATGCGCCTGACTTTGTTCATTGGCGCCTTTAGGCGCGTCTCACAGTTTCTGGGCATCGAATAACGATAACCACAGAACCAGGGCTCGAAAGTAAGCAAACAAATTGGTGACAACAGCGCAACACTTGATATTACAGCTACTTGAATTCTGAAAAACAAACAAAGGTATCGTCGTTTAGGGCATAGACCGCACAAACCAACAACATCTGAAACGATCAATGCACTGTGGGTATTGATGAAATTTTCGAAAACTATAATTAAATTAAATGATTTTAAGCCTTAAAATTTGTTTTTTATGAAATATAACGTGTTTATTTTCAAGCAAAAATTTGAAAATTGATAATGTGGTAGTATGTTGGGCTTGCAAAATTTCTGTCTGTGAAAAATTCTTTTTTTTTATTTTCTTAAGATAACTCAACCAAATGCATGTAATAAATGTTAAGGCACGTTCTAAACATGTTGACAAACAAAAAAGCTGAGCCTCGAGACGACTGGAAACAACTCTAAGAAAATTGTATTTGTAGGTCGATTTTGTAATATTAAAACTTACACAGTAAAAAACACTCGACTGCGATATACTCTTGTATTGTATTTTAGATAAAACCTTTCAAGCTTTGAAATTAATTTAAATTTGCTTGGGCCCGTTTGGGAGAAACAAACTTTGCTCGATTGCAAGGGCGGGCGTGGGCGTGACCAAATTATTTTTATCCAATCTATTTAATAGGGAAACAGAATTCAAAATGCAAAATCTTGACACTTTGTCTTCCTATGGTATATACCAACATGTATACCAAGTTTGGTTGCTCTATCTTAAAAATTGTGGGAAAAACCTTCGTTCATACAGACAGACGGATAGACGGACGGACAGACGGACATTTCACAAAATCAATATACTCTTTTTTTGAGCAAAATTACAATTGATACGCCCACTTTTGACTTAGCAAAGGGCGAAAAAAAGAGTATATCGCAGTCAGGTGCATCCGACTGCAACGTTCATACTTGTTCGTTTATAGATTTGTCGATTGTTTTTTTAATGCAATTATGTTGACTATTACCAAACGCACCTACAGCAAATATTTCAAAAGCCAACGCAGTAATAATAACTGAGATATCCGCCAAACAATTATAACGCAAGCGACACAATCAACGCCAATCAACGTTAATGTAAAGTATAAAACCTTCTCTTGTAAAATTGGAAAATTTCGTGGGAAGGGCTCGATATGTTTTATGTTATGAAAATTGTAGTAGGCCAATAAAATTTGAATTTAACTCCTTAAAAGTTTAAAATAAAAATAATAATGGATTTATTTCAAATTTCATTTTTACTGTGAGTGCATGCAATAAAAGCGTGTGTTGGCTGGCACCATATTTTATCAGTTCTGCCAACTTATGCTTATACCAAATCATATCAAAAGAAAATTTACAAAATAATTTACATTTGATTGACATTTGAAATTGATTCACTATAATCAGTAAATTTTCTATTACAGTAATTTAATTTGTTTTTTTTATTTTTATTTTTCAACGGAATATGTAGTTAATTGCCCACTGTAATTATTATTAGTGCTGATCTTTGGCTGATGCACACTTCCGCTTTGCGGACTTGGAGATAGAGACAGCGACACAGACAGAGACAGAGGCAGAGCAAAGTGACAAGGAGTGAAGATTGCGGCGTTGCTGCAGCGGGTCATTAATTTCATTCGCAGCTACCCCAAGAAATATTGTCGCAGCAACTAAAAATAACTCGAAGCCTGTGGCCATCAGCAGCAGTTGCAAATGCACATAAATCTTGAAGGGGAATACTTTGATCAGAGACACAGGAATGAAGGCCTTTAATACTTAAATAGTCAGCTTAAGGCCCGAGTCTGTGTCTAAGTCTGCGTCTGCCACAGGTAGCAAGGTGGCAAGGATACACAGTGTGGTATTGCCTGCTCAAGTAGCCTAGTCCAGTTTGTTGGCCGCACACCCGCTGTGAGTGCCACAGACGCACACAAGTCAATTGCGTTGAATCCACTTGACGCGACGCCAGTGAAAACAAACAAACAAACAAACCAACAAACTGCGGGCAGAGGGACGGCGCAGGGGCTAAATGAGAACGGCTACAGTCAAGGATGCTGGTTGCTCAGCGACGCTGAGCGGCCGTGAGAAAAACGCAGACAGTAGACCGAAGACAGAAGACAGCAGAGACGTAGACAGAAAACAGAAAACAGCAGCGGGAAAATCCAATGATTTGATTTGTCTGGTCGCCGTTTTGGGACGATCTCGTAGTGCGCAGCTCGTCAGTTGTTATTCGACGGTCGCGTCTCTCAGTTGCCTCGGCGCTGTCTTGTTGCAAGATAGAATACATTATTTTCTTATTTTGTTGATATGAAACTATTGAGCTACGTGCGCGGATTTAAGTGACTATAATTGAATTGAAAGTGCATGATACGAGCATGAGATACATTTGCGTGTGTGCAGATACAGATACAGATACATTTGCAGATTTGCAATAGAGCACCCGTTGGATTAAAGGCACGCGTGGCAGGCACGCGTCCGTATGCTGCTGTGAGTTCAGATCTCTTTTTCTTCATTTTCTGTTTTATAAATAATCTCATATGTGTGCGTCTTGTGTTATTTTTGTCGGCTGCAGCAAGTGCCAAATACTATGTATCCATAAGATACACGCACTTAAAACAAAGACGTACCAACTAGTGACGCTTTTATGTGCAATTTTCATATTTGCAATTTGCGCAACTCTTAACAGTTTACGGCCCCGTTTACTAGCTGCAATTTTCGCTGCCAAAACCAAAAGGAATATTTTTAAGAAAATATGAGAAAAATTATTTACAAGCAAAGTACTCGTCTGATCAGTCTGTGACGACGTCACTCGGCGTTCAATGTGGTTGTAGTTGTTGCTTTTCTTGTCTGCGACTGTCGCGGCTACGATGTGTCTCTAAATATATGTATGTATATACAAATATATACACATATATATGTAGTGGGCGCTTTAGGCATACATGCTATACAAATATATGCGCGATTTTATATAAATATACACGTAAATACTTACGTACCTATGTATATATTCCTCATTTCCGTTTGCTGTGATCGTTGTTGTTGTTGACGATGTTTTTTCCTTTTTGCCTTAATGTTTTGCCATTTCAAATCGCTTGTACTTGGAATGCATTTGGCTCTCGATGGATCATTTTAATGCTTTTTTTTTTGTATGTTGGAATGGACTTTGAAGCGATTATAACAAAAACAGAACTACTATCAGCCCAACATATTTATTTTTCTTTCAAATAATCTTCACTTTTAGATCTGAAGCCCTAAGAACAAATGTGATTGTAAAAGGTGGAAATTCACTAAATAATAAAATATTAATTATAAAATACTTAAGGAGAAAGCAATTTTCATATTTGTCTATTTAACAGTTATTTTGTCTTCTTATTTAAATAAATTTATTACAATATATTTATTAAGTTACACATTTTCAAACAAAATATTTATAATAACTGTATAATCTTATAATATTTGCTCATATTCAACAAATTTTCATAAAACATTTTTTATACCACTTATTTAGCTCAACTGATTTGTTTAGGACTAGTATGCTTCTGAAAAAAATGTATACACATGTCACCGATAGAGACACCAAAATTGGCACACAGAACTCGTTCGACAAAGCTTATAATCTATAGTAAGTATTAAAGCTAGAGCAATCAAACTTGGTATACATATTGGTTTATAGTAGAGGTGGCAAAACATCGATGTACGTTCCATCGATAGTTTTCTTTAGTGATAGGCGAAAACATCGATACTATCGATTGTACTATCGAAAAACAAAAATTTTGTATAATTTATGGCATATTACAAAAAATAGACCAATAATAACAATAGTAATAAAAAATAATTTTATACCATGAAAAACCTAAAAAAAACCTGGATTTTATATTTGCCTATTTGACAATTATTGTTTTCTTAAATCAACACAAAAATCATATAAAAACAAAGTAATTTCAAGATTTGCCTATAAAGACCGTACTTTTTTGGAAAATATTTCATAAAACTAATTAAGTTAAAAAATTAGTTTGAAAATCACTTTTCTTCGTAAAAAGTGAAGCAAATGTCACTATCGATACATCGACCAAAACATCGATGGTGAAGAGAATTTAAAACTATCGATACAATGTTTTGCCGCCTCTAGTTTATACCATACCTTGGGCGGACAAAGTATGAAGATCAATTTGTTTCATACGATTAATTGAATTACCATCTATTGTAATTTTGTAAAATTGATAATCACACTAGTTGATTATTTTTTAATTAAAATTATTTACATTCCCAGAAACCTAATCTTAGACCGGTTGTTCCTTTGACAGCTGAAATACAAGTTTAGTTTCAATAATGAAAAACTATGTAAAAACTATGAGGTTGGTTAGAATATTTTGGAGGCAAAGTTTTTGAAGCAACAAATAATTTTTTTTACTGACTGTTATGACAGCTATAAAATGATCAAAGTGTAACAACATTTTGAAAACATACATGCATAAACGCTCAGAAGAGCTGAGTTTTATTCAGGAAGTTAAGTAACAAAATAATTTTTCAGATAATTAATTTTACAACAGATTGTTCCTGTGGCAGCTAAATATGAGCTATGAGTATTTTGTTGTTGATGAAATTTTGTCAAAATACAAAATATTGTTAAGTATGGTCAACATATCTTAAAATAAAAAAATTTTCGAACGATCGTTCCTTTTTCGGCTACATAGTATTGCGAGCTGCTAGGTTCTGACTTATGTACTACCTGCTGCAATAACAAACATATGTTCAAAGTTTCATCAGGATAGCATTAAAACTAAAAGGCTTTTCGTAAAGAAATGTCAGACTATGCAAGTATACCGTTTAAATATTATTTATACTGAATTACGAAACATATGGAGAACAACTCGATTCATTACTAAATCAATCAAATGTAAGACGCAATCAACAGGATGTGGCAGCTGGTGAGCTAAAGATTTGATAGGTTGGAGTACAAGTTAACACAGTAAGCCAGTTGGCACTGCCAGAAAATATCCATATGCGCGTCATGAACTTGGTAACAGCGTGATAAATGCATTTATGCCGCATCCGAGCAGCTGATTAGATGAAATTACAGATACACGCGCCAAGGTGCAGATTCAAGAGAGAGAGAGAGAGGGAGAGAGAGCGCAGGATAACGATACAAGGACTCGAGTAAACCTAATATGCATCCGAGTCACCAACAAGTCTGAGACAGCCATGAGCATCCATATTTGTATCTGTATTTGTGCCACTGAAGAGCATTGCAGCGCAAATTGAAAATGGAAACGTAATCTGACGCACGGCCATGCCCATAGCTAAGCATTGCGGCTGCTGTCGCTGCCACTGTCACTAAATTAAATTTCCAACAGTTTGCATTAATTTCCCAAATGCCGACCGACAGAGTGCGCCACTGAGCCTAACCCCTAGCCCCTGAGCACACCACTAGCAAGCGAATCCCCGACAGCATCCATTTGATGGCAAACAGCAACAGCTTTTGCCGCCATTACTTTAGAGCAGCGAGTTGGATAATGGCGAGTCGGAAATTTCCTTTAGCTTTTCTCATATCTATGTCTATGTCTGTCTGTGTATCCTGCACGCAACTCGATTTAAACGCAGGATATTCGTTTAACCTGCGCCCGGTCGTTACAACGAGAAGCAGGCGTCGTTTTCTATGTTGTCGTCGTTGTCGGTGCCGTCGTCTCTGGATGCTGCTTGTGTGTTCTCTGTGATGCTGGGCAGCCCGCACGAGAATTTCCCAATTTCAGTCATCGTTTGACGAGCGTCGTGCGCGCAAGTATCCAAAAGATACGGATACACCGACTGCCATAGCGCAGCATTTACAACAACTGCAACAAACAACAAGAGCACCAGCAAAAAGATTTTTTCAACTGTAAAAGAAAAGATTTCTTTTTGTTGGCTCCGTGAAAATTGTGAAAAAGTGTTTAACATAAAACGCAAATGAGAAAAAGTGTTTTTGAAACCAATTTTATTTCAGTGTGTACAAAACAGCACTGAAAATCTGGCCGAAATGTGCGCGTTATGGTAATTGAAAATTCTTTGCAATACATATAGAAATATTTGAGAACGCAAAAAGGGATCAAAATGGTTGAAAGGATACAACAAATGTTTGGATTGCCAAAAAGTCGATAAGAAATTTGTAAAAATGAAATGAAGAAAATTCTTAGAGCTATGATGAGAAAAATTTCATTACTTCGTGTGTGTGTGTGTGTGTGTGTGTGTGTGTGTGTGTGTGTGTGTGTGTGTGTGTGTGTGTGTGTGTGTGTGTGTATGTATATATGTATTGTGGGAGTGTGTGGTGTGTTTTTGTGTGTAGTATCTTTTTTGCGCCTCTGTATCTGTGTGATACGCAAAACAATTTGTCTGCGCCATTAGTAGCGAACGTTCCTCTAGATGTGTACATGTATTTGTGTACATGTGTGTGTGTGTGCAAGAGTGTGCGCGTGTATGTGTGCATCCTGCGCATAGCAGACGACGCTGACGAGGCTGTAGCTGCGTTTCGCATTGGGGCTGGTGATGGTCGAGAGCCTTGGAGCCCTACAGGAGTCACCACCACCACCCGTAACACCACTACGAACCAAAAACAAAAGCAACAACAACAAAAACACCACCAGCAGTAGCCGTAGCAGTAGCGCAACATTTGCGACGTTGACGCAGCTTCAACTCGTCGCCGTAGATGTTGTTGCTCTGTTTTTGTTGTGGCTGTTGTTGTTGTTGTTATTGTTACCGCTGTGTGTGTATCTAAAAAATACGCTCTCACACATAGATAGAATCATTTCTAAGCTCGTTAAATTTTCGCAACAGTTTTTGTTTGTTTCAAATTATATAGAAAACAATAAATTTCTAATATATATATATGCTATATTAAAGGTTATTATACACTATTTTATAGATTATTTGTATTTTTGAATATTTAACACATTATTTAATCAATTTTAATCAAGAAATATTCAAACTTGTAATATTTAACACACAATTTAATCAATTTTAAGCAAGAAATATGCACAGAATAATAATCCTTATATTTTTCACTATTATTTTAGCTTTTCTAAGAATTATTACTGAAGGTGTTTAGTTTAAATGCAATCTAAATGTGTTTGCAAATAAAGCTTCCTGTTAACTATTGCACAGCCATGTGGAATTTCATATGTTAAGAATTTTAACCAAAGTTGAAATGCAAACCATTATTTACGACAAATTTGTGCGTTTGGACATTATTTTACAAGTACAATTTGAATTCCTAATAATCTAAATTTCACTTTTGTTAAATTTTATGTAAAATTAGTCAATTTAGTTGTTATAACATTGAACAACAGTCCACAGTGGGGAAGCATCACAACGGGTGCTTAAGCCGACTAGTAATATATTCAAAAAGAATTTGTTTGCAATTTGTTTTTTTATTCTTTTTGCTTGTTTGTACGTTGAAATAGCTTTCTGAAATTTTGGGAACATGAGCCGAACAGAGTTTGGTTTTGAAATAACCCGCTATCTTGCGGGAAAGCTTTCAGAGCCGCAAAAATTGGCATCGCCACGATGTCGCATCCAAACCAAAATAGTTGTTATTGCTAGATATTTTCTGATATCAAAAATATGTGAGAGAAATATTTAATTTAATATTTGAACTGTAAGAGCTGGATTATGTTTTCGGCACTATATTGATACCTCGTGAATGTGTTACACCTGCATTTATCCTTTGAAACTCCTACCAAGTAAATTAATAGTTGTACAATTCCGCAAAATACACTTCTGACGCTACTATTTAACGCTACCCCATTTTAATATCTCATCAACTTTAATTAAGCCGGAAGAACGCTATAACCGCAGCAACTACAATATGCGCTTAAGAGTTTTCCTCAAAATTTGCGTCAAGTGGCCGCTTCAGATAAACTGACTCTGCGCTCTGCCAACTAACTAGGACCCTGTAGGAGCCTTGTGCTTGCCCCGGTCCCCAGACCTCACAATTGACTTATTGCTGCAGTTCCTGTGGCCTGGTTGATGATCTCCTGTTCCACTTCACAGCAACAGGAACTGCAACAGCATCAGCATCTCAGTATCGTGTACCCAGTCATATGCACTTGTACGTATTTTGAACCCAAGCCCAACTCACATCGTACTGTCACAGCCCCCTGCCGCTTCCTGCATCCTACCTCATGACATGCATCTAGTTTTAGCCTGACTTTGCTTTGGCTAGTTAGCTAAACTTTGTCATGGAAGTTTCTACTCGTACAACTTTCAGCTTCAATTGCGTTTCCGTTCTGCACTCGTCGAGTTGCGGACTGGAGATTGCGTATACCGATTCGTTGCTCAGGTCCTTAACTCGCTGTTTTTACCATAGTCTCCTTTCCCTGCAGTCCACACAGTTTTCCTTTTTAATATACGATACATACCTACTTATATGTGTGTGTGTGATTGCAGGATTGTGTGTATTTACGATTCTGCTTTGTTGTTGTTTTCGTTCTGCTGCTGGTTGTACAACTGCGGCGGCCATTTTGTATAACATACTTAGCGTACTATGAAACTACACACACACATACATACACACAAAGCAAACTCACATACAACCAAACAGGTATACACACACACTTTCACACTCCTGGCGAGAGAAATTCGCTGTCTGCAATATTTTTTGCAGATTTTCGGCGTCTTTTGGCTAAAAATTTCCCAACTTTTCCGCATATATTTTTATTTTTTCTTTCTGTTTGGTTGCTTCTCACGCCGAAAGCAACGAATGCTAAAGGACGAACAACAACATTTATCCAATACAGAGGCAACAACAAAAACTGAGTCTCTCTATAGTACTTACACCAAAAAATTTCATTTTCAAATACAACAAATGCATTTCCGAGAATATGGCATTATATATGTAAGCATGGCATCATGTCTGTTTGCATATGTATGTGAATATGGAGCTTAGTACATGGCCAAAGCAAAATGTTAAAAGTGAAATTGTACGACGCCCCTGAAAATGTGCGTATTTGCAGGGGGCAGCTTTCCCTGTTGCCCAAATAAAATATAATTCGTGCTCTGTTGCAAAAAGCTCAGCTCAATTAATCAATGAATTAAAAACTATTTTTAGTTTTTTATTCATATAATATTTTTTTTTAGTTATAGTTCCTACCACTCATACAAAAATCGTAATGTAATACTGAGTTTCTCAGAAAAAGCAATTAAAAGTTAAATTATGAATTTCGCAGGAAAAAGTAAATTAGCTTAATTTAATTTGTTAAAAATACGTCAAAACCTGTATCTTTTACATTTGTTTGCATTGGAATAATACATGTTATTATTAAAGAGGCAAAATCTTTGCCCACGGGCTAAAGAATGGGTGAGAAACTGGATAGCTCCTGCACAAATGTACAATATAATAAGATAGAGCTTAAATGCTAGACCTGTGCAAAACCGATTATAAGCTGCAAATAATTTTGTATATTTAGGTGTTTAATTTACAAAATATTATTGTTTGTGCAATTTGCTGCATTCAAATATTAAAATTCTAATTATTCTTAAAAATGATGATTGCAACATGTTAAGGCAATTAGCAAGTTTATAAATCTGCAACAGTAAAGTTATGAAAACATGATGAAAATTGTTTATTTTTTCTTAATAAATCAATTAATTATTTTACAACATACTTTACAAAAAAGTATTGTTGTGTAAATGACTTTGAAATTGAACATACATAACATAGGTGCATTTGGAATTCCGATGAAATTTGCATCTGGCATTTCTATGTAATTTGCTCAATTTGATTCTAGGTATAAGCAAACCCTCAACTCTCCCCTTGCAATTAGCAGATACACCATTGACCCATATTCTGTTAAGCTTGGCCCATCAAAAATGCAGGCAGTTTGTAAAAGCCAAATTGAAAATTGCAGTCGGCAAATGTCAAGCATCGATTTTTGGGCAGCCCAACAAAAATAAATTGTCAGGCTTTGACCATGAGCTGGTACAATTGTACTACATTGTACTACATCCTTTTGTTTCCTTTCACAGGCATTATTGCATTTTTGTGTCTTATTGAAAATAAAAACTGTTGTATGCCTGCAGCTAAGCTTAAAGTGAATTTGATATTTGCTGCTGCCTGCTGACAGTAGCTGGTATTTTGTTGTTATTTGATGCACATGAAGTGTGGGCTACAGGAATGACATCCCTGCAACATCAGAGCTGTGGGCGTTTCGAAGAATTTCAATTAGATTCGAGGTCTTGCGTAGGTGATACGCAGGTAAGGGAATATATTGGAAAGGACTTGAGAATATACATATGCAACATATAGGGTTGTTATCATATAAGTTAAATGCCATTGCGTGGGCATATGTAATATGAGTGTGTCTATGAGTCAATAGCCATTTTGTGTTATTAATTTGCATATTTTCTCATTTATTTACAGATTGTCGCTTACACAAAGTAAGCTATCAAAGCAACTTTATATACAAACACCTACACATACACAAACACAAACACAAGCAACAAAGTCAACACAACCAAAACAAACTACACAATATTGAAACAACAATAACTATGTGCTGCCTGCATCTGAAGAACTTTAAATGCGTGATTCGTTTGTCCGCCAAGCGGTCATTAAAGACATTACCCAAGTGCCACAAAAGCTAAAGTAGAAACTAGTTGAGTGCCTTCAAACCAGCAGCAACCTCAAGGTCAAGCACCGGCTGAAAATAGTAAAAATCACAACAAATAAGCAGCAAACACTCACAAAAGTATTCATTCACGCACGGCCAAGGGGCCAAAACACTCACTGTGCGTTGGGCAGCAAAGGTGAACCGGCATGCCACGCCTACTATGGCAGCTGCTGTTGATCAGCACGCTCGGCTTAGTTGTGGCACAAAGGCCGTTGCTGAACCACACCTTCAACTCGCTGCCCATGTCACAACACCAGAGCAACAGCTACAACAACTACAACTATCAGGGACAGGGCAAACAGCTGCGCAATGGACGGCTCCATGAGCAGCCGCAGCCGTTGCCATTGCCATTGCCATTGCCCACACGGCCGGCATTGGCTCAACCCGTGCATGTGTATGACGACTACGAGGGCGAGGCGAGCGCAGGCACGCTTGGATCTCGTCCACCGCCAGGCAGCCGACGGGATACGCGACGGCGTCAGAATCTGTCGCAAGTAGGCGCAGGTGGAATGCCACGCCCTGAACGTGGCAATGGGCAACGTGGCATGGATTCACTGCGCAAGGAGCTGATGAAGCCGTCGGTGGGTGGGCCTGGCGGTGGTATATCCGGCAGTAGCTCCGGCTATTCATCCTACGCGGCAACGTCATCCATAGGCAAGATTGATGGCCTGGGTGGCGTTGGATCTGCGGATCGGTACGGTGAGAAATTACGTCAACCCAATGGGGCGGCGGCCATGATAGCTGGTCCTGCCTCCGGGCCATATTCTACGCGTTTTCCCCCGCTGTATGCAGGCATGGATATTCCACCTATACGATCGAACTCCCGCAAGAACTCCATCAGCGAGCTGCTGAAATTGAAGAAGAGCTTTAACCAGGCCGACGAGCCGGCAGGCGGCGTTACCCATGGCAATATGGAAGGTGATACCGATCCTGAATCGGATCAACTAGATCCCATACAACAGATTAAAGAGCGCATCCGGGACACCGCGCCTAAGCTAGTGAGTTTGAATCTAAGTTGTTCTTATTATTTTGAAAGGGCTTATTAGATAAGAATTAAAACTAAACCCAACTTTATCTTTCCCAATCCCTCTAACGTACTTCATTACGTAGAACACATATGCACCACACACGGAATCCACACCCTCGACGGAAATTGAAGATCTATTGGGCGTCAAGTGCAACTTTGAGAGGCCCTGCACCTGGGTATGGACCGAGCAACTCGTGGATGGTTTCCAGGTGATCAGCGGCACTGAACTGGCCAAGAAGAATATGACGGGTCTGCTGCCGGGACCCGTGGCCGATAGCATTGGCGATGCCAATGGTCACTTCTTATACGCACGGGTGCAACCCACAACAAAGCAGCTGAATCTGACTTCACCTTCGTTTAGCACCACACTGGAAAAGTGCTTCTTAGAGGTGTATATGCATCAGAGTGACATGAGTCATGGATTGTCACGGGCGGTGGTGGAGCCACTGAATCCGCAGGAGAGCAGCTGGGTGCCGGCGGAGATTCAGGGTGACAACTTTCGTTCATGGACGCACAAGCAATTTCGCCTTGGACGAATATCTCGTGACTTTCGCATTGTGTTTGAAGTTGTGCCCGAATTGAAGGCGGGACAGAAGGCGCATGTGGCCATAGATAATCTGCGCATGGTCAACTGTTTCCCCGAAGGCACCAAGTCTGAGAAATGCAGCACGTCACAGGTCAAGTGCATGATGAACAAAGTGCCCGTCTGTATTCCTCTGCCGCGCATCTGCGACATTACTCGGGACTGCGATGATGCCGAAGACGAGCAGCAGTCATGTGGTGAGTTCTCAGTTCATTGGTTTCCTTGGGATCAGTGGTTCAAGCTCTTATCTCTCTTGCAGATAAGATACCATATGGAGGTCGCTGTGACTTTGAAGATGACTGGTGCGGCTGGCGGGACTCGGGCAAAACAACTTTGACTTGGTCTCGACATACCGGCTCCTCTCCCACGCAGGACACTGGCCCTGATGGAGATCATACACAGCAACATCTGTTGAACACCACTGGTGGCTACTACATGCTCGTCAACATGAACCAGCACATCAACGATACGGAGAAGAGCTCAATCGTTGCGTTTGCCAGCAACGCCATTATGTTGAGCAAGACCTTCAATCCACCGCCATTGGTGCATGGCAATCCAGATTCACCATATCGCAATTCTTGTGTAGTGCGTTTCTATATTCATCAGTTTGGCAAGAACCCAGGCAGCATTAATCTGTCCGTGGTAGAAATGAAGGAGAAGGAAAATATAACCACAACTCTCTGGTGGAGCACCAAGAACCAGGGCGGTGACTGGCTGCGAGCCGAGTATGTTCTGCCCAACATTACGTCCAAGTAAGTTGACATCTTTATACTTTCAATGGTGGTTTTTTCAATCCAAAATTTCTTTACAGATACTATCTACAATTTGAAGCACGCATGGGAATGCGTATCTTTTCGGACGTGGCCGTTGATGACTTCTCTCTCAGCCCTGAGTGTTTTGGTCTCAACATACCCGAGGAGCATCTGAACGGATATAACTACTGGGACGTTAGACTCAATTTAAAGAGTCCCACTCATCACGACTTTGAGTACACAAACTGTAAGATTCGTAACCTTGGAAACATCACTTTATCTGTTTATATAAAAAACTGTTCAATCTGACTGATTGCTGACCATCACACATCCCAAATTTTGCACGGTAGTTTTATCTTCTGCTGGAAGTGCCTACTAAGACAAGATTTTGGAAAATTCTTTCGGGAAATGTAGAAATTTCGAAGAAACCTTTTCAAACTAATTTTCGAAGATCTATATAAAAATTCATGTATATAAATTTTGCGAAAAAAACCCTCATGGGTGGAAAATGGATGGGGAAGGTTGAAAGGGTCGCTTATCTGTTTATCATCCAATTGGGCTCAAACTCATTTTCGAATATCTTTACCACTTCTTTAGAAAATAAAGGGACGAAGGATGTAAAGTAGAAAGTACAATTTTAGTGCAACCAAAGGCGCACGTTCAAAATCAAATATTTGGCCAAGCAACATCGGGGCATACGAACTACTCTACTTATATAATTACAACTTTAATTTTAAGAACTTCTCCTGAACTTTCCACACCCATAATCTTTTCGAAAGCTATCCGATTTTATTTGGGAAACCATTTTTGTAATGAATGTTTAAAGCCATTGTAATTTTATTTCAGAAATTTTTTTAATTTTATTTTGAAAAATATTTTAGAAGCTTCACTGAATTTGATCTGTCTCCCTGTGACAATAAGTTGAGTTTAAAATAATTAACTGAAAGTTTGAAATTCCATTTTACCTTCTCAAAACTAAGCCAATTTACATGCGGAAAACCAAGTTGATGTAGTTTTCAACTTTTCTTTGATTTCAAAGCAAAATCAAAATAAAAATCAATCAAATCAATTGAATTTATGAGTGATTAGCGATCGTTCCAAATTAGAGTTTTTCGTTTTTTTCGATATCCTGTTTGAGATAAACAAAATTGGGCTAAAATATATTAGAACAATCTTTAAAAAAACAGATGATTTATGAACAGCTTTCTAGTGTTTACAGGTACTCCTATTTTAACCAAACTCGGAAATTCAGCGTATTATTATACTGTATACTATTTTAAAAATTTGATCATTTTCGGATGACTGTCATAGGAAAGATCTATCAAAAATGTAGTTTTTAATATGAAACAAGTAATTATGCTCTAGTCGAGTGTGCCCGAATACGAGACTCCCTGCTTCCACTTTGCATTTCAAGCAGTTCAGCGGCAACTCAAGCAAGCAGCGCACTTAGCTTGTAAAGTGCATGTGCAAACTGTTGTTTCTGCCTGCTGAGACGGGCGTAATAGATTTATCCATAACTTTGGTGCTATTTATCCGATCGTGTTGAAATATACACACCTGATCAACATTGATACAACATATATGTGTACCAAAAATCAAAGTTTTATCTTTAAAATCTTTTGCGATTTGCGAGGGTGCGGGGAGGTGCATCCGAAGTTTGAAATAAACTTGATCTGCGTATGGTATACAGTAACCTGCATGCCAAGTTTAGTGTCTCTAGCTCTTATAGTCCCTGAGATCGACGCGTTCATACAGACAGACGGACAGACAGACGGACATGGCTAGTTCGTGTCGGCTGTTGATCCTGATCAAGAATATATATGGTTTATATGGTTTTTGTATAATGATGTTTATAAAATTATTAAATTAGCATCTAAAATTTGAATTCTATACTGATAAATGAGCTTACCCGTGATGTTTTTTGCATTTCAGATTTAGAATTAACTACCTGCGATACGCGGGGAATGATAGGACCGACACAATCGCAATGCGAGAGCACCTACAGGGAGCAGAATAAGTCGCATGTGCTGCGTGAAGTTTACGTCGTGGAGGACCAAAGTACCTACAAGGGTATGCAGAAGTGGAAGGTCCCTAATGAAGGCCATTATACGTAAGTATCTTGTTGTTTTTTTTTTTTTAAAGTGATTGCTTAACAATTGTTATCTGGTATTTTCAGCATCATTGCCAAGGGAGCCAGTGGTGGACTCGGTTCTGGAGGCGTTGGTAGTTCACGTGGTTCTGTTGCCGTGGCGGTGCTGGAACTGCACAAAAATGAGGAACTCTACTTTTTAGTTGGACAGCAGGGCGAGAATGCCTGCATTAAGTCAATGGGTATCCATAAAGAGGCGGGTTGCGGAACAGATCATGATCCGGACTTGAAACTGTACAGTTTTCGATCCAAGCAGGATATGGTGAAGAATATTTACATTGAGAATGGCGCTGGTGGTGGTGGCGGTGCTTCTTATGTATTTCTGCTAAACCAAGCCAAGAATGAGGCAGTTCCATTGTTGGTTGCTGCCGGAGGAGGTGGCCTGGGCATTGGTCAGTACATAGACGAGGACTTTCAGCACGGCCAGAAAACCAAGGCAATGCAGCCAGCCGAGAGCGGTCAGATTAATGGTGAACCACTTAACAAGAAGACGGCTGGACCTGGAGGTGGTTGGCGTGCCAAAGAGGATCAGGCGCT
Organism: Hirtodrosophila cameraria; assembly: GCA_949708635.1. Taxonomy (NCBI): domain Eukaryota; kingdom Metazoa; phylum Arthropoda; class Insecta; order Diptera; family Drosophilidae; genus Hirtodrosophila; species Hirtodrosophila cameraria. Next base: position 23,697,415 of record OX453089.1, read on the forward strand.
GACGCCAACCAACGGTGCTGCACTGCTACAAGGTGGACGTGGCGGACATTCCTGTTATGTGGAAGTGGCTGACAATGGCACCACCGTGCACAGACATGGACAAGGTGGATTTGGTGGTGGTGGAGGTGGTTGCAACACGGGTGGCGGTGGTGGTGGCTATGTGGGTGGAGATGTATATCTCAACGAGTCCAATGGCGAGGGTGGCAGCTCCTACATCAGCGGCAGTCGAAGCTTAAGGTATACTAGTGATATCTTTGCTGGTGCCAGCAGTGGTCCAGGTGCTATCATCATCATACCAGCCATTGAGGGTTGCGGCTGTGACTATCGTTGCGTGGCCCTGGATGAGTTTAGGTCCAAGGTGCGGTGCATTTGTCCGGATGGCTGGAGTCTCAAACGGGACAACAATACGGCCTGCGAAATACAGGAGGAGGCGGGCAAGTCATCCTTCCAGTATCTGGTCTCCATTCTAATGTTCTCGCTAGCCGTGCTCTTCATCTGCATTGCCGCACTCATCTTTATGTTGTGTAAGTTGCAGAACATTTCTCATTATGTTTACTCAGGTCATTAATATTCTTAATTCGCTTTCAGACAATCGCTATCAGAGAAAGAAGCAGGCTAAGCTGCGTCACAAGATGCTCGTGGAGCAGGATCTACAACTAAGTCGTCTACGCCACAACATCGATGACTCCAATCTGAATAACTTTAATCCCAACTATGGTTGTGACGGCATACTGAATGGCCACATTGATGTTAACAGTCTTCCACAGGTGGCACGCGAGAGTCTTCAACTGGTCAAGTAAGTAGAGCAGAGTTCAAAAAAAGGATATTGTAATCCCCGTGCCCAAATCACTAACTGCCCTTTCACCTTTCCGCAGTGCACTGGGTAAGGGCGCCTTTGGAGAGGTCTACTTGGCGCTATATCGCCATCGAGATGGAGATGCTGTGGAAATGCCGGTGGCTGTGAAGACTCTACGCGAGGATCCAAAGCGAGAGAAAGAGGAGGATTTCCTTAAGGAGGCTGCCATTATGGCCAAGTTCAATCACCCGAATATGGTGCATCTAATCGGCGTCTGCTTCGATCGCCAGCCTTACTATATTGTGCTGGAGCTACTCGCCGGCGGTGATCTGCAAAAGTTTCTCCGCGAGAATCGCAACACGCCCGAGCGACCCTCGCTGCTGACCATGAAGGATTTGTTATTCTGTGCCCTGGACGTGGCCAAGGGCTGTCGCTATATGGAAAGCAAGCGATTCATTCATCGGGACATTGCCGCACGCAACTGTCTGCTAAGCAGCAAGGGACCTGGTCGCGTGGTAAAGATTGCCGACTTTGGCATGTCCCGTGACATCTACAGATCGGACTATTATCGCAAGGGCGGCAAGGCTATGCTGCCTATTAAATGGATGCCGCCAGAAGCCTTTTTGGATGGCATTTTCACTTCAAAGACCGATGTTTGGTCCTTTGGCATATTGCTCTGGGAAGTGTTCAGCTTGGGCCGCTCGCCATATCCCGGTCAACACAACACACAGGTCATGGAATTGGTGGTACGCGGCGGTCGTCTTGGCTCACCGACCGAGTGTCCGGTATCCATATACAAAATCATGGCCGACTGCTGGAATCCCACGCCCGAGGATCGTCCCACATTTACCAGCCTGCTCGAGCATCTAACCGCCTGTTCGCAGGATGGCAGTATTATGAATGCACCGCTTCCCAACATTCTGGGTCCCACGGCCTCTGAGCGCGACGAAACTGTCATCCGGCCACCCAACGGGGATGAGTTTTGCTTAGCCGTACCGGACTACCTAGTGCCGCTACCCGGCAATGGTGCGCCACATCCACCCAGTGGTGCTCCATTTGGGCCCAGTGTGCAACGCCAGCAACTTGCATGCACTCCACCTGCTATCACATCGCCCGCCGCTCCCAAGCCCCCATTGCCGGATCCAGTGGAGGGTACTGCACCGATTCCCGGCAGCGACTGCTGGGAAACCTCTTTCATACTACCCAATTCCAAGAGCGATCAACCGCTTCTCGGCAACAACGCCATCAGCACCATGGCCAATGGCGATTCGCAGCGTAATCTAAAGGCCGTTGCATCAATTGGTAACTCCGCAAACGCCACGCCCATACATCGCTCGCCCGCGCACACCAAAGAGGTGAAGCTGATAAGTCTGGACACGCCGCAGCCAACACCGACGACCATACAACCACCTCTGTCGTTCTCCTCGCAGCTGGACGGCATTACGCTGGATCCATCAGCATTAACAAAGAGCCTGATGGCCAATGGTGGTGGTTCAAATGGTGTTCCCGCCAATGGCACCAAGACGTCCTACGCCAATGTTCAGGTGCAGTTAAAAGGAGATCCGGATTGCAGCAAGCTTAATGGATCACTGCCCACTGGCAATGGGGCGATTATCAATGTGGATCCTGCGGCAGCTGCAGCAGCAACGGGCAGCGACTCACCCTTCACCATTCAAGGATATGCGGAGCGATACAAGGACAACAACAATCATTCCGAAATCAGTTGTTAAATCACAGGATGTCTCTGTGTGAGAGTGTCTGTTTCTCCATTGGCTGCGGGGTGTCTCAGCTGCAAGCTCTAAGTTTGTAGGAGCCTGGGCCCCAGGTGCATGCCCAACAAATAATTGATGAATTGATGAAATGATTGGTGCATCATGTCATGTTAAGGACCCAGTCCCAATCAAAATTTGTTAGATGACTAAAGGCTCATTATAAATATTTATAGCAAAGAAAAACAAAAAACAAATATCGAGTGAGAAGTTCACAAAATTGTATTGTAATTATAAAATGAAATTTGTATGCTTAAAACACACACATATTTGCAAAATAGTTGAAAATTAGTTTAGTTTTTGTAAGCCATTAGTTTCTGCCAATTAACGAGAGGTTGTATATAAATTTTATTTTAGTTTTTGAATTTGCCAACATTTTTATTATTATAATTAATTTTATGTTCTAAGCTGATGACTGAAATGCTAAACAATATTCCTAAATAACAACTTCAATTATTTTTTTATACATATGCAGTCCAAGAGAATACCACAGACAAGAATAACAACCAAAACGCATAGTCATTTTTAAATTTATTTTTACTTAAGTTGATTATTGGAAAGTCGTTCATATACATACAAATACAATATTTTTTGAATATTATTATTTTCCCCATGCTGTGTTTAGTTAATTGACCTGTATATAAAAGCTTCCGTCGTAGCATATGAACTTACGTATTTTATATCTAAGCTAAAAATGTAGCATGTAAAATATACACATAAAGAATATGGAAAAAGAAAAACTACAATTTACAGGGTGATTTTTATGAAAATTCAGTTGTATGTTTAAAAAACAAAAAATTAGCATTAACAAATTACCAAAACGAAACAACAACCAAATGAAAAGAAAACAAAAGTTTTTGTCTCATTTAAGTTGGGCGCCATATTTAATTTAAAGGTAAATAAAATACAAGCAAAGAAAACAAATGAAATTAAATTAAAACTAACATTAAAATTAAAATTAAAATATTAGAGTGTGCAAGAAAATCGTTGTAAAATATTTTCACCTTTGCGTTGACCAACCAAAGCAAGCAGCTGCAGCTTTAATTGTGCAACACGCATTTGTTTAAATATTATAATTATAGGAATAATGTTGTTTCTGCATGTGTTAAATTGCAATGCATTCAATGATCAGCGATAGTCGATAGTCGAGTGGGTTATTCAAATTTTACATTTAGTTCAGACGTAACAAACAAGCTTTAAATTATATAATTTTTATAAAAATATATATACATGGCATAAAATATACAACAAAAAATAAAGGGCATACTCATATTTAACAAAAACAAAAAACCTAAAAAAAAAACAAACGTATGCATTAAACAAAAAACCAAAAACTTGATAAATTATACAATACACACAAAAAACGATGGAAAGAAACCAAATGAAAAAAGTAAAAAAAACACAAACAACTTTAAGCATGGCTTATTTCTGCGCCAAGCTTTGCAAAAATATTAACGAAACATTTAATTTATATAATGTATATGTACGTATGTATATTAAATGTAAGCATATTCAGTGTGTGTTTGAAACGGCATATATATGTATTACAAACTATTATAACAAACAATGAACAAAAGGAAAACTCATAATAAAATGATAATGATAATGATAATGATAATGATATATATGTATGAATGTTTTGCTTATGTACAAGTTTACAGTTATATGCGCATACATTTATATAAATACATATGCATATATAAACATTATATATCTACCTATTTATGTACAACTTAACAACCAGTAATTAATGCTGAATATGCAAAACCGAAAACATAATATTCGAGTATGTAAATTACATTTAAACGCATAGGTATTACATATTAAATCTTATGATAACTGTTTAAAAAAGAAAGAAACAAAACAATAACAATAACAAAAAAAAAAATGATGATGTACAAACAATGGTGAGACGAAAGATGAATATGCTCAACAATAAAGCTTCAAATATAACTTCACATTAACAGATAACAATTTAGAACTTACCTTTAAACTTACTATTTGATCAAATGCGATCGCATCAAATTATTTGCATAGAGTTCTTTGCGATAAAGAAATAATAATAAGTACATCGATATATCTATTAATATCTATATATATATATATATATAACATATATGTATGTATTTATGTATGTCATGGAGTAACATTTATGCTATGTACTTAATTATATGTATGTGTATCTATTATGGTTGTGCCGTGGCATGTAAGGGCGTCTTTGAAACCCCAAAGCAAATACATACCTACAAATATGCGTTAAATGTAAGAGAATAATACCCGTACTCCTCATTTCAGAGTATGTAGCTTTCACCAAGTTCAACTTATTTCTATGATTTTTCTTCTAATACAGAATGTAGTGGATGGGCCGTAGTTAAATCAACATTAAATGTCAAATGATACCATTCCATTTAAAACTCCTCCATTAATGGCTACGTGCATTTGCTTTGTTCTTGAATTTGCAACTCGTTCATTATTTACCATATAGTACCCACATTGTACCCTGATGACTAACATTGTGTACCTAACTCCAGAACCTGAAAAGATTTATTGGCTAAATACTTACCATACCAAACCATATTGTTAATTTTGGCGCGCAGTGCATTATCGAAGTATTTATCTAAGTCGACTTTTTTTTTAGTTTATCGCAGACCATCCACTGCTGCCCAGGCCAGAGAGAACATATTAATATTTATCGTGTAGGGTTTTTTATTTGGTAATTTAAAGCATATGTCGCCAACTAATATCAGTAGTCTTGAATACACTTCATTTTTCAACAATAAAATGTCGCAACGAAATTTATAAAACCAAATATACAAACAAAATAAGTACTATAATAATGAGATTTATTTAAGAAAAAATAATGATAGCATAAAAAAAAACAACAAAAATAGTATTTTTTATATACTTGATAAAAATTCAGTTGAGTGCAAATTAGATCATACTCTTAATACCAAACAAAGCAAATAATGTTTAATTATAAAAAAATTAAATAAATGCAAGGCGTAAACTAGCTGTAGCTATAAAAATATAATTAATAAAAACAACAACAAAACAAAACAGTTAAATTGAAGGTTTTCATTTAAACGATATTTTATTTTGTTACATTTAAAGCAAAACGAAATATTAAGAAGAAGTAAACAGAAACGTAAAGACTAGAAATACATTTTGTAAGCAGGAATGTGAGTTTAGATCAACAGGCAGTTAGTGAAAAGTGTGGTAATAAAAAAATGAAACGAAATGAAATGAAATGAAATGAAATGAAAAATAAATGGAGGAAATGGGGCATTGAATGAGACAAATCGCTAATGAGAATAAAATAAAATAAAAAACAAACAAAACGATTCTTAAGCATACTCGCACTACAAGAAAAGTCCATTTAGTATTTACTAAAATTACACAATTCGAATGCACAGACAAACAATAAAAATGCATGAATTTATAAAATGCATATACATACCACACATACATATATACATAAATGGAGGTTTTGCTGAAAAATACTCAAATTCAATCGAATGGCATACAAAAACCAGCAAGTGTTTATTTCAATATTCATACATATTATGAAAACCAAAAACCTCTTAAAGTATTTAAAATGTGTTTGAGATTTTATAAGAAAAAAAAAAGAAAATAATATAAATGATTTATACAAAAAATGCAAAATGAAACCAATCTTTCTCAAAATCATGCCCTTGTTTGTGAACAATTTAATTGAAACACAAACTGTATTCTAATATACATGAGTATAGCAATGGAATCTGTAGCATGGAAAATTATTAAATTCTCGTTGCTACGCCCACGGTGAGAATAATAATCATATTGCTCTTTAAATTCCATAATCACAGCCACTCCACAAATAATGAAATATTTATATTGAAAATAACGTGAGATTAAATAAAAGACAATTTTAAAGATGGTAGCGTTTAAGCGCATGAATTGTGAAAACTGAAGTGAAAAATAAATAATAAATAAAAATTCATGTGTAAAAAAATATCAATGTATTTTTATTCATAATCCCCAACAGCAATAAAAAAAATACCCATTAAAAGACGCTCATTTTTTTTTACAATTTCCATAATGGTTTCTATTTAATTTTTTTCTTCAGCTTTTATTCAGTTTTCATCATCTTGTATCTTGTTTTCTAATGAAAAATTACTAAATCAATTATTTTCATGCCAATAATAACTTAAACCGTTAAATAGCGTTTTACAATTTGTTGTATAGATTTGTATTTGTATTATTTATCATAGTTTTAGTTTATATTTTTCTAGGATCTAATTTATATAACTGCTATAAAAAAATTAAGAATGAACTATGACAAAATTTTATAGTTTTTCTAAATTTCGAAATTTGTTGAATTATCTGCAATAAGCAAAGATAATAGCAGTTTAATATATATAAAAAAAAAAAATTAACAAAATCAACTGGTTTATTATTTTGGAAGTGTATATTTCTTTTATTGATGCGCTGCAATTTACAAAACGTATATATGTATATAATCGTTTAAAATAAAATATAATAAATTCTATATATATAACATAAAAATATTAATTGCACGAAATGTCTTGTGTAGACCCCAAACTAGCCAGTATAAATAATACCCAATTCATTGCACGGTTCACGGACAACTATTTGATGAAGTATGTGATGTTATATTATGTTAAATGGGAATGCGGCGCAGACAAATTGGAAGGGATTTAAACGAATTGGATTCCCCCTTTTCGCTACTAACTGGATGGAATGTTCCTTCTAAATATGCTCTTTGTGTTTGTTTCAAGTGTAATTTCGCTTTGTTAGTTCTTTAATTAATTAAGATTATAAATTTAATAATGACGTTTCGCTAATTGTTTGTGTACAATCTCATGTCAAAAACTTTAAGTCAGTTTCTATATATGTATATATAATTTGTTTTGTTTTTTTGTTTGTTTTGTTTGTTTGTTTGTTTTGTTTTTGTAACTTCACTTTGCGTTTTCTTGTTTGCTGATTACGCTTTAATTTTAGGCTGCAAATGCTAAGAAATTATGTTTGTTTTGATGTTTATATAAATATAAATATATTTTTGTTTAATTTTTTATTGGTTTGTTTTGTTGCATTTTTGCCATAATTTTTCATAATATACATATACATAAATTGAATTTTGTATATTCATAAACTGCATGTTTTGTTTTCTTTTCTTTTCTTTTCTTTTTTCTTTCTTCAATTTGTTTTGTTTTTTGTTGTCGTATATAATTCTTTTTTCGCTTTGTGTTTTCCTTTTTTGTTTTTTGTAATATATAAATTGAAAACTTAATTGTAATTGTAAAAATGTTAAAACTAGTAATAATATTTATAATTAATTAATTAGCATAGTTTACGTTACGTTTATGTAGTTTAAAGCAATAACAAGCCATTTTATAGTTTTTTTTTCTAATCATTTGTTGCCCTTGCATCATTAAATTTGTTAAATAGTTTTGTTATTTGTTTTCTGTATTTATTGCAAAATTTTTCAGATTCACTAATTACTGCAATTTGCATCATTTTAAGTTTTGACAATTTTATGATTACCATATGCATATGTGATATGCATATGCATATAAGTTTATTCATAATAAATTTAGTACGAATTAATCGTCGACTCAAGTGTTGTTTTGTATGTCTTTGCGAAAGGTGGAATATATTATTTGTATATAAGTATTATACATACATATATACCAATTTATTAAGTTATAGTTTTAGTTTTAGTTATAGTTTTACTTTTACTTAGTTGACTGCACAAAATTTACAAAAATTACGTCTTCAACTCGCCAACGAGAGAACCGACACCCTGGAGAGGCATAAAAGTATCTCAAAAATTGCACAATTGCGTCACACCTGACAGCCAACACACCTGTGAGCTATCCAATGCACCAGCATTTGTTGCATTGTGTGTGTTTTAGATGCGCGCAAATGCCATTTTTATTAAACCCGATGCATTGTTATTGTGGTTTTGTTTTACTTGTTTAACATATATAAAAATATGATTATAATTATTTGCTAAAAACCTCTAAAATGTACGCCATGTTAAAGCATTTAGAAATTGCAAAGAAGAACATCACCAGACAAGATTTATGCTGTTGTCTCGATCATCAGTTGCCGAATTATTACAAAAATGGTATCAAACGCGCTATCTTGAGAACATTTTCCAGGAATGCGCTCCACATATCATTTAGGCGCTTCGAGCGCGACATAAGAAAACGCCAGGTGAGCAGCACAGCAACTACTTTAATTAGCTGATGAAGGTAGTACAGTCTAAAATGTGTGTATGATTGATATAAATACAAGTTTTAGTTATATAAAAATAGATGTTTATGAGAATTTTACACACCTGACCATGCGCTTTCTACTTGCTGGCAACGATTCGGGCCGCTGCTTAAACAGAAATTCCCTGAAGCCCAAAACATAACGCTCCACATAATTATCCCAGTTGATATTGCGCACATCAAAGATGAATGTCTCACGATCCTTGGGACTGAGCGTGTTCAGCAGACCATTGACGTTGTCATCCTTGAAGCTCCATTGACGCGTGGCAAAGTATTCTAAACATTCAACAGCTTTGGCAATTTTATTTTGTACAGTGACCAGTCTATTAATTAAAGAAAACAGTTGCATTGTTGTAATTGTTAAGCTTCTAAATAAAGCTGCATTGCTCTAAAGGTTCTGCTTTAGAAACTTACAATGGTTTCTTGCCCATTATGCGCGCCATTCCATCCAGTATGTAGGCTGGTAGAAAGTGTTTTAATATACAATTCAGCGTGTTCATTGGACGATTCATGCGCAGGTCACCAGTTGGATACCACAGACAGTCCTCTAAAGAAATATAGAAAATCAAAAGAGGCACATTTAGTTAAAGCTCTATTATGATTTATAACTTTACATACCCAAGGGATGTTTGCGCACGCTGCACATAGCATGTTTGACAAACTCAGACCATATGATCGGATTACGTTGACCAGTACAACAATTGTATATGAGTAAATTATTGGATTTACGCGTCGCTGTGCGCCAGGCGGCAGCAATCATTAGATTAATCACAATATCGACAGGTACCATATCGGCCACATAGCTCTTCTCACACATCATTGTGCGGAACATGCCCTTACCCAGCGCCGAGACTAGACCCGTTGGCCCATTGAAGTTATCCACCCAACCGGCAAAGGGCTCATTCAGGCTGGCAGTCACTGAATAAAGTAAAGCAAATTCAATTACTTTCTAACATTCAGAAGTAAATTGAAACCTACCAATTGAGGGCCTCACAATGGCAACGGGCAGGTTTCCAGCCTCTTTAAGTAACATATGCTCCGCTAAGGCTTTTGTAAATGTGTACGTATTGGGACGCTTGCCAATGAGGCGCGGTGTCAGCTATATCAGGAATTGGATTGGATCAGAATAGTTAATGAGCTGCAATTCAGTGTGGACTAACCTGATCGAGAATATCCTCCGGAAGCCAATTGATTAATGAGATGATATCATCGGGATTATAGGGTGGTGCATAGATTACCTCTGATACATCGGTTCTATCGCAATTGCAATAGGCAGTGGAGACGTGAATTAGTGCCTGAAAAAAAGCCCAACAATCAGAGACTGCTTCGCTTAAGGGGAGTTACGCCAAGGAAGGAAGGGGAGGGACACACTCACGTCTAAGGACAACATGCGATGACACAGCTCAACCAAACGTTTCGTTCCCAGCATATTGATTGTGACAGACAGCTTGAGCTTCTCATCGAATTTCACAGTGGCAGCGGAATGAAATACAACGGAAACATTGCGACAAAGAAGGGTCTGCATATCAAATAAAATAAGATCGGATTAGTATAAGTAGATAAAATGTATAATTATTATTCATAATATAGCTTGCCTGATCGCTCTCTGAGATGCCCAGCTCCTTGGATGTAATGTCGCCGGATATGGGTATAACTTTGCTTAATTCCTTCGGCTTCTCGCGACGCAATGATTCAAAAAGCTGTTCATTTTATAGATAAGTAATTAGCTAAGAATATGATAACAATTTATGTAGTAATAGCTACCGGTGCATTTAGGAGATCCGTCAGACGCGCTGAAACCTCCTGGCCGCGTTTCGGTCGTATCAGCAGATATATGTTTCTTATATCCGGACATGAGCGCAGCAATTTCTCAACGAGCACCTGTAAAATAAAATATTTAGTTATTAACATGAATGAATTAATACATCCAATACTAAAGCCTACTTGCGTTGACTAATCAATTTCAGTTATGTCGCCAAGCAAACTAGCCCCATTTTTGTACAAATAAGCATATCCATTAGACCATAAACTATAATTATGGCCAGCCAATAAGGCGGACAAGTGACCCCTTCCGCTCACCCTTTTAGCATAGGGCAAGCAAGTCAAGTGGCCGCCAAGTGAGCAGTCATAAAAAATGAATGGTTAACAACAAATCGAGTGTGTTCAATACCCATTCACGAACATGTTGGCGCACGTGTGAGTGCGAAGGACATTGACAGGAAGTGTACGCAGCTTGACACGCCCAAAAGGCGATGTGAAAATTGTACAGAAATTACATCTAGACAATAACAATGACAAGAACATGGGTGGTGGTGGTATTGGTGTTAGTGTTGGTGTTAGTCCTCGCACGAAGCTGGGGGCGTGGTCTGATATGACGTACAGGTTGCAGGTTATGACATTTAAATTACAGTGCACAGCAAATGAGTTACAAAATCGATGGCTGTCAAAGCAAAGCGACAGCAGCAATATAGTTGCATGTATACAATGCAAATAGCACTTGCCACACTGTGCAATCCAATAGCAGGCTGAGCGGCGCCGACGCCAGCGATTACATGTCATAACGACGCAGGCAGGAGGCATGCAAGTCAGCTACACAAACACACACACACACACACTTATATAGTATGTAAAACAATGGCAGAAATTGGCACAACAGCCGCAGGATGTATAAGGAGTCTAGGCACAGTCAAAGTTGTATGTACACCCACTTTACGAACAATTAGAGCTCATGTGGCATATATAGTTTGTGTATGTGTGTGCGTGTGTGTGTGTTGCAGTTCTGACTTTGCATGTTTTAGTGCCCAACATGACACGACAATGATTCAACACACAGCAGCAGCTAAGTTTCCGGCTTAGATGCTATTCCAATGCGCTTTTCGCATCATCTTTAACTCTCGACATCTTTTGGCACACACACCAACACCCACACACACAAGCAGTATTGTGGATGTGAATTTGCATATAACTAAGTTGTTAAAGTTGAGAATAACCTAATTTCAGTCGAATGTGGTTGCTAGGTGTGGTCTATAGTCATCGAGTTCAACAGTTCATGCAACGCACGTGGCGTATGCGTGATGCAAACTACGAGCTGCGCGCCAAAGTAGGCAATACAAATTGGATAACCTGAGTTCAGGCAGTCTAGTTATATAACGTTTGTAAAGCCGTTATTTAGCTTTTAACAACTACATGTACTCTGTCCTGTAGAAAAGTAGGTAACAACTAAAGCTGGATACCTATAGCTATAGGTCTTTTTACTCCCTGATCCCATTAAAAATGGGAAAAAGGGAGCTATAAAGAAGTGCAAATGTTTGTAATAGACAGAAGGAGGCATTTCCGACAGTATAAACTATATATATTCTTGATCAGGATCAACAGCCGACACGAACTAGCCATGTCCGTCTGTCTGTCCGTCTGTCTGTATGAACGCGTCGATCTCAGGGACTATAAGAGCTAGAGACACTAAACTTGGCATGCAGGTTACTGTATATCATACGCAGATCAAGTTCATTTCAAATTTCGGATCCACTCCCCCCCGCATCCCCGCAAATCGCAAAAGATTTTAAAGATAAAGCTTTGATTTTTGGTACACATATATGTTGTATCAATGTTGATCAGGTGTGTATATTTCAACACGATCGGATAAATAGCACCAAAGTTATGGAAGAATCTATTACGCCCGTCTCAGCAGGCAGAAACAACAGTTTGACATGCACTTTACAAGTTAAGTGCGCTGCTTGCTTGAGTTGCCGCTGAACTGCTTGACATGCAAAGTGGGAGCAGGGAGTCTCGTAGTCGGGCACACTCGACTAGAGCATTCTTACTTGTTTGATTTACTATCTCTCATAAACTCGATTACTCACCTTGCCCATAAAGCCAGTGCCGCCTGTGATGAATACACTTCGTCCTGCATAAAACTGTCCAATGGGCACATAAGTGGTATCCTCAGCTCTGTAGCGCTCGTAGGGCATCTGCAAGCTACCATTGCTGGGCAGCGCTGTTGCTGGCGCACCGCTGAGCAGTGCCGCATTGAGACCAGCAGCAGCAGCTGCTCCACTGCTGGCTACCGATGACATGCCATTGCCGGAACCACTTCCGATGCCAGCGTTGGCATAGCTGGCAGCTGCATGCGCCGCTGCAGTGAGTCCATTGCTGCGTTGATGCGATGAGTGGCTGCCATTCAGGAGTGAAAACGTTGCATCGCTGTTGTTGCTGTTGGTGCTGTTGTTGAGGCAATTGCTGATGTTGTTGTTGTTGTTGTTGTTGATGTTGTTGATGTTGTTGCTGCTGCTGCTGCTGCTGTGCGGTTGCTGTGCGGGCTGTGGCGACTGTTTGAGGCTGCTGCTGCTGTTGCTGCAGTTTTCCGTTTCTGTTTTGTTGGCGACGGCGTTTGACATGTTCGTTGCGTTATTGTTGTTGTTGCTGCCGTTACGTGTTTGATTTTCTTTTATTGTTTATATGTGTTGTATGTATATGTTACCCTTATTTTAGTTAGGAAGCAGTTTTTTCATTTGCAATGTGCGCTTTCAAATTCTTCTCCAACTAAAATTATTGCGTTATTGTTGAAGTTTCGCTTTTTGTATGGAAGTGTTATTTGGGGAAGTTGTTGTTTCTGTTGTTTACTTGGAACACCTTATCTTAATGGCTTCTATTCCTTAACTAATTATTGTTTTCGCAATTACACGCAATTATATTTCACAGAATTTTACTAAAAATGTTCCTGTCGCCGTTGAGCGTCTTTCCATTTTCGTATTATTGCTCTAGATTTAAGTCGCTTTATTTACGCATCAGGAGTCGGGGTCCAGGAAATAGAAAAATGTATGTATGCATATGTGTATGTTACGGTGTCTGTGTGGAAGAGGCGACAGAAGCTGAATAGCTGCTAAGTTGCTATGTGTTGCTTAGCTGAAAGTTGAGAAGAACAAAAGAGAAGCGTTCAGATAATTAGTCAAAAATATTATGAGCGAATGGTATTAACTCAAGTGCAATTCACATATATCTAAGAAAACTAAGCCTTTAAATCGACGAAAACTTTAAATAATAAACATTTTTTTCTTTCTATAGGTAATTCTAAAAATACAGAAAATATTTCATAAGTTAATTAATATTCAAAAATAACATCTACACAATCCTGAGAAAGTATTGAAAATAAGTGAAAAAACATGTCTGGATCCATTTATTTTTAGGTCAAACACGACTGTAGAGGATGGAGGATGACTGTCCAAGTGAGATGCTACACCTACACCTAGTATGCCATACCCAGCTCACAGAATGCCAGCCGCTGTTGTCTGTCTATCAAAGTGTCATGCGAGCCTGTGCCTAAAAATAGCTTCCTTTGACATGGCATGTGCGTGAGGAAGCCCCTAAACAGATGTCAGACTGGCGAACGGAATGGGTAAACATCAATTTTGGGGCAACTGGCAGCCCTGTGACGTCTTTGGCAAAATATTTGTCCTTGGATAGCAGCCAACACACTAATATTCAAATGCAATACGCATCCCGTGACGTCTTTTTCAGACACAAGCTGACGCTCAACTTGATTTTATCCCTTTACAGACACACATTTACACGCACGGACACTTACGAGCTCAACCGCAATTCAATTTAACGCACAATAGAACAAAATATGCAAAAATCTTTAAGCCTTAAGCTGCTTTAGTGCCAGGGAAAGGCATTAGCCAATTGACAAACCAATGAAAATGTAAAACCGGCAACAACGACACTGCGACTGAGACACTGCTGTCTATATCAATGACAGATTACGAATGCGCACTTTGCCGACTGGGGACAGGCATTCTATATTAAAATGTCCCGGTCCGAGCTGGCAGAGTTATTCTGGTCTGCTGAAAGCAACGAGATGCTTGACAAATTTTCACACATCATCAGTTTGAGTCTAGGAACAACTTGAAATCCACTTCTAAAACACTGATCAAGCTAAGTCGGTATTCAGATGCGCTGTAAAGACTGCTTAGAGCTTTCACACATACGTGTCTCACGTACACGAAAAAGCTTTGCAGCAGAGTAATTTTCTTGCAGATCTTTTAAAAGCTCACTAATACTGTTGCAGCTTGCTTTTGTAGAGGCAGAAAATGTAGAGCACTGTGTGGAAGTTAGCTAAACTATTTAAGTAAGAAAAGTTATTTAGGAAATAGCATACCATACATGCCCGGACAAACAACTTAGCGCATTTACAAATCAAACAAACGTCATCTCCTCATCAACTTCAAGTTGTAAAAAATTGAATGAATTTGTCAACAAAATAGCGACAACAACAACAGCTAATGCAAATGTTGCTAAGTGACGGTTGTTTTGTTTTATGGAGACAAGTACAAATAACAAAAAAAAAACCCATTTCGTTAGAAGTGTGTGCCAGAAAAAAACTATTCCGTAATCCCTAACCAAAAAGACGTAGCTTATTACCCTAACGTACAAAGAAACACACCCAATAGGGACTTGTATTTATATCGATCAGAGTTCAAGTTGTCACATGTAAATAGCATCACCGACATACTTCCCCTTCCCTTTTCCGTAGTGAAAACTTTGCACCTTGCGAATGCAAACTGTGAATTTGTCGTCGTAATTGCCTTTGCTAATTACCATAAGCAAAAGCAACAAAATTCAAATTAAACACTGTCCAAATATTGAACGTAGGCAGGAACTGTGATTGCTAAGTTTCGATGCGATGCGATGCGACGTTTATTTGATGATGTTAGGGAACATTTTAATACTCGGACATTTGGACCCAACCTGAAATGCGTCTTAAATTCAAGTCCAAACTTGGGCCAGCCCATGACTTTCACTTTTAAATATCTAAATTCCGCAATATGTTATTTTTTGTCGTATTTAAATTTTGGTAATTTTTTTTTTCGTTTTTGGTATACCAAAATGTTTAAACTTTCGTTTTCATTTGGGGGGGTATAGTAATAATCTATTTCCAAAGAGGAATAGAGAGAAGCTGCAAGCAAAAGAGAGCAAAGCAGAAATTTCAATTAATTTTTTTTGTATTTTTTTCCGTCATTTGAATTTAAAATTTCTTTCACTGACGCAGCATTTATTGTTGTTATTGTTGTTTTGGGTTAAGAAATGTGTTAAAATGCCCACAAAATTGGCACAGCGTTTTTTTTTTTGTGTGATATTATCGAATCATATCCGCTGTTTTGAGGGGCCATCAAACGGCCAACTAGCTGCCGTATAATTAAAGTTTAAACAACTCGATGCCATCTGACTATCGAGCGGTCTCATCACGTAACTGTAAATTTATCAATGGAGCTTCCCAGGAAATCCAGTTTTTCGGTCAGCCACTTCTTCAGGCGCTGCCGCCTGCCTCATTCTAAAGTGAAATTTCTTGAAAATCAACTTTTTCATCAAATTATTCCGCTCACGCTCTTTCTCTCTCTCTCTATCTCTCTCTCTCTCTCTCTCTGTGTCTATCTTTCTCACTCTGTACCTTACTGAGAGACGACAAAAATTCGCGCGCCAGAGACCCTTCAGGTACCACCGCACCACTGCACCACCAACCTAACCACGCCTCTGAGCGTGTTAACCAAACATGAAGACCAATCTGTAACTACAGCAATGTGTGTGAGCGTATGTGTATGTCTCTCTGTGCGACAGTATGTGTGTGTATATATGTCGGTCCATGCATATCTGTATGAGTGCTGTTAAACGGTAAACATTCAACCTGCCTTGACAAGGTAGTTACACTGTTGTGCCTGTGTATTATCTGACCCATTTCCTATAATCGTGCCGCACATCATCAGCGTCAGCGTCATCGACAGCGACAGCAGCGACAACGACAACAACAACAACGACCATCAACTGGCCCTGGTCGTTCATTCGACGCTGCTCGTCTTTACTGGCTATGTTTTAGGACAATACCCTTTGCAAAAACTTAGGCATACTAACTTGACTACCAGCTATGTAACTTAACTCATATTAAGGTTTTGAGAGGTAAGTCTTAGAACTAAAAAAGTTTACAAAAGAACTCTGCAAACATACATTTCCTGTTAACACTTTAATATTATATATATATTATTATTAGTTTTTTCTCTTGCCTAAAATGTATCTAACTTGAGGTGAAAAATTTGTTTTTTTTTTAATTTGTGAGTTTTAATTTTACAAACATACTCATAAATATAAGTATTATGCAAACTGGAATAGTTACGGACATATTTTTGTTGAAAACATATTAAAAAGTATTTTAATTTAATTTCTAGCCATATTTAAAAAAAAAAAGTGTATTCATTATTCGTTGCATGAAATTAGATTCTTTCCTTCTGCTTTTTGATTGCATTTGAAGCCATCTTTTGCTAGTCTTTGCCACTTTTTGTGGTTCTCAGTTCTTTTAGAGACCTTGTTGCTTTCGGATTACAAGTCTTTGAGCTTTAAGACATGCGGAAGCATTGTTTGAAATTTTATATGGACTGTCATAAGACAGTCTATGTCATTCTATACGTTGAAGGTGCTATCTCGTGCTGACTCGTGCTGCCTGTTGGCTTAAGCAATTTTGAAGATTGTTTCAATCGGCAGACAAACGAAAGTTCAAATACACATTTTCACTTTTCTACAATGGGCAATACGATGGCCTCGACTGGCCAGTGGGACACTCATTATGTAAATGTAAGCCCACAGCGGATGCTGGGCACAATTCATAATGGGTCTGTGCCCTCTATTCTATTGAACCTTTCGTGTATCCCCCCCTATCCATGGTTGCTGGTCATCTGCATTTACAGTTATCGTAAGTTATCTATGCTTTGTGTGTAATTGAATAAATCTGTGACAGACTCTGAGCAATGCTAAGCAGAGCTATGTCCACTGATCTCTGCAACGCATACCTCAACCTCTTGCTCTATCTCTATCTCTGCCTGAGCCCATAATTTGCGTTTAGATTAACAAACAAAGCGCTTCGCAGTTTACAGCATAAAAGTTAAATTTAAGTGTGTATAATGGGGCCCCCGCCAGAGTGAAACTGTTGACGATGCGTCTCTTGCCCTTCCCCCCAAAACCCCAATCCCCCAATCAACCAGCGTACAGTTCCCAATTTTCATTGCCCCGTTCATCAGTTTAGCAACCCAATTGAGACTCATCTGACAGCCTCTCAAAGTTAAATATTAAATAATTTACAATTATAATTCATATTTATTTATAGCTAGGCATGAGCTAAGACTAAATAATATGTGCTGCCCAAATCAAGAACAATGTCTAGCTGAGCCTTAATTAAAACATACCCGACTAATTAACCGAATAATTTAGTCGCTCATTGCTCGCAAGGCAAGTCGCCTTTTAGGCATTTGTGATTTATGAAATTGCGTTGCAAATTTGTAAAATTAAGATTTATGAATTGCGCGACAGCACGTGAGATTGATTAGACTACAGCTACTACTACAACTGGCTAGAATTTCAAACTCAGCAGGGGAATAGAATATTAGGACAAATTATTGAGCTAGACGATCAAGATCATAAGTGTTGCGAAAGAAGGTGTCATGCGCCAAGATCAAACGAGATTATCGAAATAACAGGAAGAGCAGCTGTAGAATTGACACAAATAAGCACTTTAAAAAGACTTTTGGCTAAGTGCAGGAAACGATTCTCACGTGATGATAATAACCAGTTATATAAACATGTTTCTCCCCTCGATGCCATAGCTAAATCCAATAGCTTCCTAAAAAGACAACATCAAGTGCGTCACAGGTAATTAACTGTGCCATCAATAATTCTAATTGGGTTGTTCGAATGCACACTGTCCAGTTTTATTGTGCTGCCAACCCATTTAGCAGAGACTAATAAAAATTCTGACAGAGTGCAACTTAGAATTCAATTTGAGTATTCATAACTGCGAAAGTGCTTGACGATCGAAAGAAATTTCGCCAAACTGATCTGAAAGGCACGGCACGTAATTAATAGAAATAGTCAACGAAATCAAGTGTCATATATATGGCTTGTATACATATAATTTCTTGGCCTGAACTGAAATTGTTGAAAGGGGTAGGAGGAAAGAAAAATAAAAACAACAAAGTAAAGTTGGAAAGCCCATGGAATTTCGACTGCATTCGCGCATGCGCAGTGGTTAAGTGGGTCAATGCGGTGGGTTAACGAGCGCGCGCTCGCACTTTTGTCATATTTACAGACATTGTCCGATATACGATATATAGTATATTCAAATTGTTGTAATGGCATTTAAAGCGCTACAGACAGCTTCAACCTCAGCCTCCAAAAAGGTGTTGTGACAAGACAAGACGTCAGCGAAACAAGTGGGAATACTCGTAAGTAAATAGTAGCTCCGAAAAAACCTTTTCGCAACTGTTCGAAACGGAATTGCAATGTGGCTGAGTATAGCTATAGCTAAAGCTATATTTATATATACGTATATATAAACATACATAAATGTCTGTATCTGTATCAGTATCTGTGTATCTTTAAGTCTGTGTATCTGTTACGGTCTCTAGCTCTCTGTAGCTGACCGTGATCCATGTTTATTTATTATGCTGCGTCTTCATGTTCGTTGTATGCCTGTGTGTGTGTGTATGCATGTGTGTGCAAATTTTATTTGTAAATATGCAGTGATTAATATTACAAATACAAAAAGGTTTCGAAAATATTTCGCTGTTGTTGTAGCAACTTTCTCGTTGCCGCCGTCTTTAGTCTTTAGTTTTAGACTAAATATTACGTCAACGTTGCATAATCCCTCCCAAAAATTCAAATATTTGCCACAGTTTGCATATTTTTAGCCACGCAAGCGGCCTTTACACTTACTTGTCAGAAATGAAGTAAAAAAACTATCAAAAAAAATTGATTGACTAATCGCTGCCAATTGAAGCTTTACCATAAACTGAGCGAATCTCACTCGAGAGCTGCCAGTTGATTGTTGTTAGTTGCAAATTTGAAGTTCGTTTTGAAGTTGATGTTCCGGCTGTGAAATGTGCGCCAGTTCAAGATTTAGGTCAATGACATTTGAGTGCAAATTTTGTTGGTAACACTTTCGTTCGTGGTCTGAGATGAGGGGCGGGCGACTATTTTGATGTATTTGAAATTGACACTATTATCAGAGTAGGCCAATCTTTGGATATGACGATTGTATTCGTGGTTATTTGTATTTAGGTGTATACTTTTGGTTACTCATTAAGCTGACACAAAAAAACTTGCGACTTAAATTCTGCTTAAGAAATTTCTCCAAATATTTTCACTTTTGCGCGTAGTCGCAGACGGAGACGAAGACAGCGCATGCGTGTGTTTGTCTTCAACGCTGCGCATGAGCAAAGAAATCGAACGAGCGGCCGAGAGTCAAAGGGAAAGAGAGACAGAGTGACTGAGAAGAGAGAGAGAGAGCGACAGAGCGAGAAAGAGAGCCACGCACACTCACACACACGAGAGAGAGAGAGCAAGAGAGCGAGATGAGTTCTATGCTCGCTTATCGGTTATCGCTGGTAACTCGGTAATTCGGTATATCCCCGGGGTCGGATCGATCTCGCAAGACGCGTGCGCTACGTACGCCGGTTGGAACTGAACTAAACTTGGATG
This sequence comes from Hirtodrosophila cameraria, assembly GCA_949708635.1. Taxonomy (NCBI): domain Eukaryota; kingdom Metazoa; phylum Arthropoda; class Insecta; order Diptera; family Drosophilidae; genus Hirtodrosophila; species Hirtodrosophila cameraria. The sequence continues at coordinate 23,717,772 of OX453089.1, forward strand.
CCAAAGAAGTGAAAGACTTTATGCAGCGTCAGTCAGCGTCGACAGCGACAGCAGCAGTGGCAGAGGCAGCAACATCGGCATCGGCAACGGCATCGACGCTTTATGAACAAGAAAGGCAACCACAAAGCGCACAAAAGAAAGCCATGGCATCAGGGGCGAGCAAGGGCGGTCAGAGGGGGCCAGCCAGCTGGGTCGTGAAGAGCGACACGTAAACGACGACGCGACGTCGGCGATAGTGGCATGCAACAAGCTTTAATTGAAAAAGCCGCAAAGAACTGTGAAAAACGAGTCGTGGAAATGAGCCGTCAGCGTGTGGAAAAACCTGCCTGAACATGCAAAGAAATTCAATCTGCTGCACAGAGACACAGAATGAGTAGTTTAAGTCCAAGTCCAAGACCAAAGTCACTGAATAGTGGCTAATACTGACATTGACCACGACGCAGCGACGCAACAGACCAACTGGGCGTCCAAAGAGGTCAAAGTACACAATAGTTTTTCCCATGTTTTTCTGTGTGCGTCACAGAATTTGCTGCAGTCTAATTAAAAGTCAAGGCACATGTGGGAGGTGGAGGCATAGGTGGAGCTGGAACATATGTTAAGAGAATCCCAGTCAGTCACTCTGACATTAATTGTTGTTGGGCGGAACAGTTCAATGAACCAATAGAAAGGTGACACGAACTGCACAGATGATCGATAACATTGGTGCTTGGAAAAAAATGCAGCGTTAGAGATGCGCGAACGAAAAGAAATGAATTGAATATATTTGTATACTCTTTTTTTTTTTGGGCTTGTGAAATGTCCGTCTGTCCGTCCGCCTATATGAACGCAGGTTTTTTCCACAGTTTTGAAGCTCGAGCAACCAAACTTGGTGTACATATACCATAGTCAGACAAAGTGCCAAGATCTTTGTCTTCAAAGACTTGAGCAAAAATACAATTACTACGCCTACTTCATCCGATCAACGATCTGCAACGATCTTACTTGTTTTAATTATATTTGTGAGTTCGCACATTGCTAACCTCATCATTATACAAATAATGATCGACTACTACTAACTGCACTTTGGGATTTCTCACCGATTTCTTTTTGTTTTGCTCTTATAACCAATTGACGGTCTACAATTGCATAGCTTATTTGTCAACAGAGACGACAACAACACTCAAGCTTGAGAGCACGTTGTTGGGGCAGCTAAAGGAGGCAGGCTGGCAACGGGCGGCGGGCAGCGGACGGAGGATTCTTGAACGTTGAGCTTGCCGCTGTTTCGGTAAACAACAACATCAACTCAACAACTTAAAACTCAGAGCAAGTTACACCTTAAAACGTGAATCACAAAAATCAGTTCGACGAATTGTCGACAATGTGCGAGTACTCGTACTTGCCCAACCGAATGGGACTCAAGGACACAGCTGCTACAAATCGAGCACAAAAACTTAGCAAATTCTGTGTTGGATGCTGTAATTTAACTGAACCCATAGAATCAGCGTTGTCTTTGGGCTGGGCGGTTCGAACAAACACGTGCCAGAGAGCTGCCGCTAATCAGTTAGTTAATATTTAAGTTGATAATTGAATTTGCACACTCTTTGCCCAAAAAACGGAAATCGCCCGAAACTGTTTGGTTTGCTTAGCCAATTGACTGGCTTAGAGTCGTTATATATACGTATATGCTCTATTGCCATAAGCATCAGCAGTTTTTCGCTCAGTGCAGAGCGGCAGCAGCATTAAAATCGCTCAGCCGACAAGTAGAAACGGGGTCGCATTGAAAAAAAACGTTGCATACTTTCAGGCAGCCCGCATAAATTCCAAGCATACCGGAAGTAGGCCGAGCGCGTTGAAATAAATGTTGTTTGTAACTAAGCTGGGCATAAATTGTGAGAGTATCCTCTCCCTTGTGGTATTGTCTACACTTATTTATGTTGCCAATATAATATATATAGTGAAACGTATGTATGTATGTAAGCATATAAATGTATTTATATGTGTAAATGGCATTTGTTCCCACATGCTGTGACCCTTTTAACCCACAATCACCACAGCGTCAAGGGCTGCCACGCAAGCCATATTTCAACTGACACATTTACACACACACGCAAACACAGATACTGAGTTTCTGCTTGTGTGGTCAAGCCGTTTAAATCATTATGATGACGACTCAGCTCGAATAACGTTAACGGAAATTTCAATTTCTGCTTTACATCAGTTTCAGTTTGGTTGCTGGGGCGGAAATTACAATTCCCATTTTCGTACACACATTCATAGATTAATAACAGCACTCATACAGTGACTGTTTGTATATGTTATTATGTAGGTGGACACAGTCCCCGCCTTGTTGCTTGTTCTTTTTTTAATTACACAAAGTTACGGCATTAAATGGCGCCCTGTTGACAGACAACGAGCGCTGTGTCCTCGTCCTCGACTTGCAAAATGGCAAACTCATATACTCAAGCACACACATACTAACAAAAACAGACACAGACACGTATGGTCACAAACACACACACACACACACAAACACAAACACAGGCAGGTAGACAACAAAACGATGAAAATGACATAATGCACTTGAAATGTTATCGTCTCTTTTGTTAAGAATGCAGCTTTGCTGATGACGAAACCGATTGCAAATTTAATATTAAATCAGTTAAGCTGCTACAACAACACAGAACAGCACACGACAACAACAACAACATCACTAGCACTAATCAATAATCAATGCATTCAGAACTGAGCCATTCATTGAGCATAGCATACTTTTTGGGCTGTTTTGAGGGCGGCCAATCGGCCAATCGGTCGGTGGGTCGATGGGTCGTTGGTTCGTTGGATCGTTGGGTAGCTGGGTGCATGTCGGTCGGGTGGTTACTGTTTGTACTCACACATTTTTATGCAATAGTCAGCCACTCAGACTGAGACGCTGCTCCCAAAACTTGCCAAATATTTGTCACGCATTTTTGCATACATTTTTCACAACCACACAAAATATGTACTGCTACATTTAAAATTGATTATTTTTCTTAAAATTAATTTTTAAATATATTTTTTGTTATATTAAATAGAAGTTTTAATGACACTGCAGTATTATAAATAATTTATATTTGTGCACAACGTCGACCGCCTTGAAAATCAATTGGAAAAATGCCTATTTTTTTATTCCTTATACTGCTCCTTTGCTTTGTAAGATTTTCCACGCGCCTGCTCTCACAAACACATATAATCCTTACACACACACACAGTTATATACACCCACATGGAGAGTCGCTCTCGCGCAGCTGGCCATCTGCTGCCTTTTCTACTCCTATTTTTGCCCAAAATGTTTACTACTTATTTGCAGAGAACTCGTACGGCCTTTGATGCCGGCTTTTGTTCACCGCAAGGGTGGCATATAACTGTCTGTTATATAATATATTGGCTCATGTGCTATCTATTGATTGATCCACTTCGCTATCTCCACGACACACACGCATTTTATCGCTGCTGCAGATAAGCTAATTAACAAAATAGTCTTGCTGCTTATAAATTTATTATTCGAAAACTACATTTTAGCGCGACACTATCAAATTTTAAAACAATTTTACATCACATACTTTTGGAGGCAACAAACTGAACGCACAGCAACACTGAGGTTGAAAAAAAAAACTAGTGTCGCTCTTATTTTCTTAGCTTCAGAGTACCAATTTCTATTCATATTTAACTCTCAAGTTCTTATTTTGTCGCGCTCTGTCGTTCTCGCTCTCTGGCTGTTATTGGTGCCAACAAAATGTTCTACTTGCACTTGCTACGCGTGTTTTGCGGAAACAAGCAACGGAAATGTCAGATTTTCCGCTAAATTTTTTACGACCGCTGCCGCCGCCGTCTCCAATAGCGACAACGACATCAAATTCAGCATTGTCGATGAGATAATAAACCCAGCGACACACATTCTGCCTGCCTCAAGTCTCCCCCAAATTCTGAATCTCTCAACTCTCTGTGTGTGGCATGCGGTGTCTCGAGTCTCTAAAAATAAATGCCTGCTGTAAGTTTTTGCTGGCAACAAATTTGACAACAAACTGGGCACAAAATTATGCTATTAATACTGCATAAGTGTAGAATTATAATGGGGGGCTGTAGGGTGGTTACACGGGACAAGCAGTCGATGGATTGCTTTGGAGCAAGGGGCGTTGTACATACCGGCACAAAAGTGAGGTTGGAAACGTCGCTGGATGCTGCCTGGCACTGTGCTGAAATTAACCGGACTGGACTGAAGTAAACTGAACTGAACTGAACTGCTGTTGCGCTGGGGAAGGGGTGTGAGGTGCAGGGTATGGCTTCACTTGATTCTTACAGCTTCTTTCTTTTTATGTTTCCTTCAAAACATACACGGCACAAAACACACACGACACAAAGTTCACACGCGACGCACGCTTAAGAATTTTGAAAACTGCGTCCTGCCCAGGTCGTCTTGGGAAGGTTACGGGGAAAGTTAAATACGCGTATTTCTTGTTGTTGTTGTTGTTGCTGCTGCTGCTGCTGCTGCTGTTTGTTCGTTGCTGATTGCTTAACGTAGATGGCGGCAGGCGCTTGAGCAGCACAGCTCGAAATGCGACTAGCGACTGGCGACAGGGCAACTTGGCGACTGGGAAACTGCTAGCCGAAAACCGGGCCGCCAACAATTTTCACCAAGCAATTCAGGGGGCTGACTGAGCGACAGGCACACACACATGCACATGCACATTCACTGTGGGCAACTCCACCCTCTTTTAGCGCCCCGGTGGTGAGTTTTGGCCCAACAACAAAACACACGCACCCTTCGACTGTCTTTTGGCTGCTTTTTTCTTGTTTTTTTTTTTGGTTTGCTGGCTCGTGGTCGCAGTTTGCGCAGTGCCCGTCGCTTTCGTCTGCTTTTGCGTTGCCTGATTTTTCCACCACCGTTGTATGAGGTTTTCCTATTGAATGAAATACACTTTTCGCGCTGCTGTTGCCGTTGTTGTTGTTGCTGTTGTCGTTGTTGCCAGCGCATGCGTTTTTCAGCAGCCCGAGAAAAGAGAACATAAAAATTATACGAGACGAGAGCAAAAAAATTTTGTTTTGCCAACGATTTTTTTTCGTTCAATATAGTACTCGTATCTGAATATTAGAAAACTTGGCGCATGCTGTGTTTCAAATTTGTTGTAGCCAGCGTTGCCATTTAATAGACTATGCAGCGTTGCCACATAATCACATAAGCTATGTTTGATTTAGGGCCTTATTTACAAATCAAAACTCAATTATAGGCTGTTCAAAATCAATGCGTTAAGATATTAATCTGTCATCAATATCAATTAATCTGCTCTATAAGTCAATAAGCGGCTTACCTTCAACGATTAAATATTTAGACAAAACTGAAGGTCGCTTAACATGCAATGATAAGTGCATTGTCATCGCTCTGACTTTTGGAGACCCAGTAACATATAATGATTTACTCTGCATAATAATTAATTTCCATTTAGCTAAAACAAAGCCAAAGTAAACATTGATATTTCAAATACGCCACACCGCACCTTGTATATACTTATATTATAAAAATCGCTTGATATTAAAAGAGTTATGATCAAATACTTAACGAAAGAAATTCAAGTCAACCTAAATTTATGTTAGGTTGTTGTGATATTCTACGTTTTGCTTTTTTACGATAGTCAATAACTTTATAAACTGTATAAATGTTTTTATATTATTTTTTAGGCACATGAATACAGAAATCTTTGTATTAGAATAAAAAAATAAATATTTAAAATTTAAAAGAAATAAATAAGGAGCTATATCATTTTGTCGGCACATATGTATTTAATGACCGTTAGTGGACTACAAAAGATATGTAAGTTTGAAGATAACTATAAAAAAAAGCGTGAGAAATGTTTTTGACTTTATATCCAGATTTGGCGGGTCCATCAAAGATTCCAAAAATGCAGAGATACTATATTCAAACAAAAACCAAATATTTACATATATGTAACATGTATGGTTATTTCAGGATGTCTTTCGCTTTTACAATATAGTGCCACAGTTTTATAAGATATATATAGAAAGATATAGGATATAATGATCCGATTTTGATCAAATTTTTTCAAAATGCATATATAATGAGAAAACTCCGAATTGGTAAGTTTGGTCCAGTTATCCTGTAAAACAAAATTTTCGACCAATTTTCCTACTAAGTTGTTTCAAATTTTCCAACTTAAACCTATTGGACTCGCGCTCAGCAACTGGAAAAACATTAAGATTTAAAAAATGTTGAGTTGCGCAAATGGGTATAGCGTGGAATTTTTACCATAGATTTACACGAGTGGTGACTTTTTGAAAACGGTTTGAATGAATCTATTGCTCAAAAAATAATTTAGAATGCTCAACATAAGTGACAACATATACCAAGTGACAAAATATACTAGAAATAAAATGCAGTATAAAAGAAATATTAACAAAAAACGACTAAATATAATAAATACATTAATACACCTCAACCGAAGCTAAAACTAACGACAAAGAAGAGCAGAAACAATATAGATCTTTAATATATGTACCACACCTATCCGAGAGATTCAAAAACTCAGATTGCTATGACAAAGATGAAATAAAAATAGCAAATAAGCCCACAAATAAATTGGCTACATTTTTCAACAGCACAAAAAGTAAAATACCGACAACTGATAAAAGCAACATAATATACAGAATTCCTTGTGAAGGAGACCGACAGAATGAATGCAACAAAATATATGTAGGTACCACAAAATCGAAATTAAAAACAAGACTATCACATCATAAATATAATATAAAACTTAGACATCAAACAGAAATACAAAAAACTGCACTTGCGACACACTGCGTAGAAAGTGGTCACTCACCAAACTTTGACGCAACGACGATATTACAACAAGAACAACACTACGGTAAACGCTACACTCCTGAAATGCTACATATAATAGATACACCAGCTGACAACAGACTAAACTACAAAACAGACACCGATAACTGCGCTCACATATACAGACACCTCCTTACACATAAATAATTAGTTGACAACTCCACGCCACACAGAGCGGACGTGTAAAAATCTGTATGTATAGTTATTAAATGTAAATGTAAAATTAAGTTTTGTAAAATGTTTTAAAATTGTTGTAGATGCCCTGAAGACGGTTATCGAAGATTAATCGAAAGATATTGGTGGAAAAACCAAAAACTTTTGTTTTTTAACTAAACAGTGACCTCAAGCCAGGTAAACCCCCCTACTTGGGATGCATTTTATTTTCGAATTTCTCAAATTTTACATTTAAATTCCAACTAAAAATTTTTGCAAAAAAATATTTTTGTACTTCTGGACTCAATATCTCCAAAACTATTAGGTATATGTCTAAAATGTAAGATATTTATTTGTAAGCTCATATATTGACTTTCATTTATGTGTCGTTTCTTAAAATCGGTCATGCTATACGCAAGTTATAGTGAAATATTTAAACTCACTTAAAAAAAAACAAATTGAAAAAAAAACTTTGAAAATAATTTTTAAAAAAATTCTACCTATGAAAAAAAAATTTTTTTTTTTTCGTGATCAGAGTCTTGTAGTACATCAGAAAAAGTTACTTTAAGCCCGGATGCATTTTAGCTGTTGCATTTTGTATTTAAAAAAAAAAACATATATTTTGTCCTTGTAAAAACTAAGTCGTTGGCAAGTACGAAATAAGAAAACAAACATTTTAGGAATTACTTGTAAGAAAACTATGTTTTGCCATTTTTAGCATTGCCTGGAGAAATCAATTTTGTCATACATGTTGAATGTTATACCAAAATAGTTGGGGGAACAAAAGTTTTTTTTTTAATATTATTGCTCACTTTAGAAAGTTCGTGCAAGATGAAAATATTATTATTTTGTTACACAGTATTATTTCAAATAAATTGCAAATTTTTGATTAAAATGTACAGAGCTGTTAAAAAAATAAAGCGACTTTAAAACAGCTTCCAGTTTCGAGCAACTTAAAACAACAAAAACTTAGCTCATTGCTCATGCACATTATGTGACGTCGTTTACAACAATGACGCGATCCCTGTGCTCTGTAGGTACTATGTGAGTCTGGCTGCTTCCAAGTGCAAGTTCCACTCGGAGACGTGAGACGTGACTTGACAAAAGGCTGAAAATACCCAGTTCGAGCAACAAGTGGTTGGCAGTGAAACCAACAATGCGACGAGCTGCCAAGTACCGGTGACTAGATGAAAATGCGATAAAGTCACATGAGTTTTTTGGTTAATATGCATTTTAATTTTAAGTGGCTATTTAAATTAAAGTTAATGCAAATTAGGTTAGTAAAGGGCGATTCGATTGATTAATGACATGGCAGAGAAGTCCAGGATGTTAGTATTTATGATTGAGATGTATTAATGATAAAGTAGTAAACTGTAAATACGCTTAGTTTGAGATGGTAAGAATAAGTAATTTGATTACATTCGTAAAATAGGTTACTATGCCCTCTCTTCAATTCTTGTTGCGATTGTTTAATATTGTTAAGCTACTGTGCGGAACAATCAATAGAATATTTAACTTCTGAATGCTAATCACAAAAACAATAGTTTACAAGTACTCAATAGTAAATTAATTTCTGATAATCACGATAATAATAAAATATGATTATTACCAGCTCACGAGCCAATCAATTAACACAGCTAAAATTTCTACTATCTTAGCAACATGCTAAAACAATTTAATCTGTAATCATATAGGAAATGAAATAGCTCAGCAAGTAAAAGTGTGTCTAATATAAAGTATCTAATACACAGATTGTATCTTGAGAACTGTAACAAACTTTTTTAGGAAACAAATCAAGTTTTTTTGTTATTTTGAAATATTTATATATTACTTCATCTGTCTTTTTTTGATGTTTAAACAGACATAAGCTTTTCTTTAGCCCACAGCCTCCTAATAAATGGCGTTGCATAAATCTTGATTGAAGCCACGTCGAGCCGCACACTGACAACCACGCATACGCACACGCCTACACACGCCTACACACGCCTACACACGCACACACGCACGCTATTTAACCCACCCACTTTCTTTCTATTGCGTGTCGCACATTATTACTGTTAATTTTTTGGCATTTCTTTTGTCAGTATCTCACAAAGATTATGATATATGTAGACAGACATAAGTTGGCATTTGAGTGTAACCTTTGTTTGGCTTTTACTTGAAGTTTTACGACCGTGTGGATTTCTTTTTGAGGTCATCTGCAATTGAGCCAAACGTAGAGATATCATTGTTTGCATTGAAAACAGATGAAAGATCATTTCACAATGACTGTGTTCAACACATATATTACAAAATTTAAATTCCAATCGTTAGAAACATAAGTACTTCCTGATATATGTTGATTTGCAGCATGAGTATAATAACAAAAAAGATATCGTTGGCCCCAAAGTCAGCAAGAATTTTGGTCAAATGTATAAATGCAACAGTTTGCAGAATGTGGTCAAGGCAAAACGACATTGCATTTGAACTGGCCCGCAGCTGCTCCAATTTCAAAAGAAGTTTTTAGATTTATATTTCTTTCAAGAAGGTAACCCCGTTTAAACTGCTGACTAGATCAGCTTCACCGAAAACCAACAGAATAAACGGAAAATACGCCAAAAAAAAAAACAAAAATTGCAACATGTGTTCAAGCTCTAGAACTTTTGTTATTTATTTTAACAACTTTTATTCTAAATACAACATACGCTTATAGTTTAGTGGAACACCAACGATTTTTTTATTTATCTCAGGCAATGACTCAAACATGTTATAAAGCCAATAGCTGCTTTTGTCTCGCTCTCTTAAAAAAAATACTATTCAAAGTCCCACTCAAATCCAAATCCGACACTCAAAGACAGACGCACTCGTAATAGATACGACAGCAGAGACAAAGGCATTTGGGAGCTTGGCAGCTGCAGCTTTCTCAGTTAAGCCACATGTTCACTTCGAATGAAATATTTTGTCTCGAATTGATCAATATTTAAGTTTTTATAAATTTTGATAAAATTTTAACTAACGGTTTATTCTTTGATTTTTATTTATTATAAATCCCTGTTCCCATTAAAAAGTACTGCAAATGTATGTAACATGTAGACTATGCAAAGTATAAATATTCTTGATCAGTATCAACAGCCGAGACGAACAGCCATGTTCGTCTGTCCGTCTGTATGCACGCGTCGAAAAATTAACAAACCCAATATACTATTTTTTCCAGTTTTGGAAGCAACAATGAGAATGCCATTTGAGTACAATTTAATTTGGAGTCAATATACAGCTTAGCCGAAAAATTTGAGTACTACGTAGCGGGACTTTGTTGAGTTACTGTTGTTGTTATTGTTACCGCCTCATAGTAGCTCTCGTGACCGTCTCTATATTGGCTCTCAAGCCGCTGTTCACAATTTAGATATACGCTGACTTTGCGTTTGGTTTTTGAATTTTGTTTTTGATTTTTTTGTTGCTCTCTTTCTCTCTCTCGCTACCTCGCTTTGCTTTTGAGCTGATTATTTAGTGTTCCGATTTCGTTTGCCATGCGGACGTCTTCGTGTTTTTGTTGTTGTTATTGTTGTTTTGGCTAAGCTTTTTTACTGCCTGCTTGGTGGGTATTTAAAATTTCCTCATTTCGATGCCGCTGCTCTCAGTTCCAGTCAGTTTCGGTTTCAGTTTCGGTTTCAGTTCGAGTTGAGCGTGCGTCGGCATTGGCAGCAACTTCACCTCTAGCGCTTTTCAACATAACGACAAATTGGTTGTTTGGATTTGATTAAATCCAAATTTTTTGGTTAGTTTACGCCACAATTTGTTGTATATAAAAACAGTTAAACTGTATCAAAATGTGAAAAACAAGTGAAACTCGCGTTTGGCCACAAGGCCTTGAATTTTGTGTTTGTCCAAATGTGCTGAAACTATTTGAAATCCAATCAAGAATCGATTGCCAAACAAATGAAATCGATGAGAAACGGAAGCGCTCTGACGAAAGCCCCTAAATGAGGCGCCTCCCTCTATAGAGTGCCATTAAATAATAATGTGCAAAATTGTTATGAATATCCGTTCATCTGAAGAAATAGGAAAATTAGCTGATCTATTGATCTATTGTATTTTGTTGATTTTTTCTGACTCTTCTATTGACACTCTGCCTTTTCACTTTGCCTCCAAAAACAATTTTCAATTTGCTGTTTGTGTTTTGTTTTAACTTTGCGACAGGTGTGTGTGTGTATTGGAGCCTGTGCGTGTGTATGAGTGCAAAGTTTTTCGCGTCGCAAAGCCACTGAGTAAGTTTTGTTTTTTTTCTGCGTTTTTCGCGCTCTTGCTGGAAAATTCATTGGCGTTGCGTTGGGCTTTTATTTTATTTGAAGGTTTCGGTTTTGTGCTTCGCAGCTCAGTTTCTGTAGAGTTTTTCGACAGCGTGGCCAATTTGCTTAAAATGATTTATTTCATTTTTGCCCAACGGCCATTAACTGATGCTACAAACCGGTTCGCCAAAATCTTCATAAAATTGTGTTTTATTTATTTATAATTTCTTTCGTCTTGACAGCAGTCGCTGCCGCTGCCGCTGCCAGAAACAACAAAACCCAATTTTCTGTTTGTTGTTTGTCAAACTCAAATTTGAAAAAGCAAATAAAAAGTGCGAATTGCTCGAGTATCAAGCACTAAAGAGAACCGCTATTTTACACGCAGTAACAAATGAATCGATTGGTGGAAGGTTTATTCAATTAGGCGCGGCAAGTTCGTTGCCTAAGTCTTTTGTTTTGCACGCAACATTGAAAGCGTCAATTAAGCGAACACACAACAACATTTTGATTGAACTCGTCAACCGTTTGTAGTTTCAATGTTAAGGTCTGACAACAATATGCTAATGTCAGCAGCAACTACAACAACAACCGCAGCAAAAACAAATGGCTAGGGAGACCCAGCCCCAAAAAGTAAAGTGCGACATCGATTGAATCGCACCGCGTAGTTAATACGCACTATATACAAATTTATTTGTTGCTATTGCTTTGTTTATGGAGACTCGCCTCCAAAAATGGCTATCAAGTTCAGCTATCGCATGAGACGAATAAACAAATAAATTGTTACACATTTTGTTGCTATGGCGGAAGCTTTTTCATTATTATATTATATATGTATTCGATTATATAATACTAATGCATATACATCGAATCGATAACAAAAGGCCAAAAGTGAGATTCGAAAGATATATCTTATGTTGTAAAATAGAAAGTGCCAAAAATGTGTGCGACATAATTATATTCGTCACAGATCTTTTTAGTTTTTTCTTTTTTATTTATGCTAGCCCTTTAAAACGTCACCAAACATTGCCTTCAGTCAGTGTTCGATTGTTGTTTTGTTGAATTTCTGGTTGTTTTTTTTTTTTTTTTGTTGCTAAGCGAAATAGGTCAAATAGTTACATATAAAAAAAGAAATTTCAAAAGATTTAATATGCATAAACGGTTTTGCTCTCTCACAGATACCCACAGTTATACGCAGATAACCATAGATACAAATACTCAGCGATTCGCGCTCTGTCATTTTGTTAAACAAAATTAGCAAGCGAAACGCAAACGTAGCAAAATTATGCAAATCTTGAAAAATATACCTGGCACATGGGCTTTTGTATATGTATATAAATAATATATACTTTTATTGTATAGGCAGATGCACATGCTTATTGTAGCTTGCCTATGTATAAGCATATCCTATAAATATGTAGTGTGTTTTTGCACAATAAAATCGCAATATAGAAGACAATAAAAAAAATCGCATACAAACATATTTACGCTTCATTGCGCATTGCCTTTGGACGAATGCATAAATGCGAATCTTTTGAGACGTTGATTATATATTATTTGTACCTAAGCAATTGCAAAAAGAACCGAATATTATTTAAGAACAACAACATATCTTACACAAAAGAAGAAGTAGTGAAAAAGCAAAAAAAAAACATTTGAGATTGAAAGAGATCCACACAAAGTATTTTCAAGCCTAAGCACTAAATAATATCTTAAGCTTTTCAATTTATAAAAAAGTACCCAAACAATTCAATTTCTTATCAGTTAAAAATCATATTAAAACAAGCAAGAACGTCGCAGGAGAACCCGACTGCGATATACCCTGTTTTCTGTACGTTTAATAAATTACATTTTTTTTTAAAAGACTACTTATATACTTATAAACTGTTCTTAAGCTAAGGTAAAGTGAGTTTGGCTGAGTTATCTTGAAGTAAACAAAAGTTTTACATACAAAAACTTATTTTTCAACCGATCGTTCCTTGATACAGACGGACGGGCAAACGAAAATTTCACAAACGCAATATACTCTTTTTGCCATTTTGGAAAATAGAGTATAATAAAAACACATTCAATTCAATGTTTATATACATGTATATTTTAAACAGCAACGTATGCATGCATAGTTCATTGACTTTTGAAAATGTGCTGAGCTTAGAAGATAACGAAATAAAATGGCTCATCAAAAATTAAGCTGATTTAGCTGGGCCAATACAGCCAAGACCCAGTCCACAATGAAACCAGTTTTTAAAAACACACTTCGGAACATCACCATGAGGCGGCATTCTGTCCAAGTTGTTGGAAAGCAATTTAAATCATTGAAATCCTACCTTACATAATTCTGAGCCTCAATGTCAAAATTGAAAACGCCTTGAGAAAATATCTGAGTCATTGGTCAATTAGCCAATGAATTGAGCCACAATCAAACTTTGACGGGTTTTCTTATGTGAGCATATGTGAAAACTTCAAAAAGTAAGCGAAGGCTGTTAAGTGTTGGCAAATCAGTTAGTCATAAGAGTTTAGCACGCCCCCTTTTCGCCCCTCACAGTCGCTAATGTGAGCAGCCAAAAAACTAAATTTGGTAATTAAAAACATTAAAGCGAAATCACGAAAGCTACCAAAATAAATTCAACCCATTTTTAATTAGCGTAAATATACTAAAAAGTAAGGGAACTCAAATAAAGATAAAATATCGACATGCATAGATTAGAAATCAAACCTTAAATGTCCGTGACCGTGCATTTAAAGTTGCAGCTTTTGATTATTGTCGAAAATAAAATATCAAAAAAGCTTAACAGGGCAACAAAATTCAAAAACCATCAAAGCTTCAAAAATTTGTGTAGTGTTATTTATACTTTGAGTTACTTCTCAACGCGGCCTTGACACAAATACAAGAGCCAAACAAATCTCTGAAAATGATCAAAATTAATCTCAAACCAGCTACGCATTTTTATTTTGTTTCTGTTACAATACGCTAGGGCCTTAGGCAATCTGTTGTCGCTGTCTTTGTGTGTGTGTGTGGTGTATGGGTAATCAACATGTCTTACATTCAAAGTTAGTTTCATGTCTTACAGATATTCGCGCAATTAGCTCATTCGTTGAAGGGCTTCTTAAATTGCGAACATATTAATTGCAACCAAATAAATTAATTTCAAGCCAAGGCAACAGATCGAACATAAGAGCTTTAATATCTTTAATTGGAACTGTCCATAATATGTGTGTTTCTTTTAAAGATAAGTGCACTTTTAAAATGCTTTTCTATTTTTTGATCAAGTATAACAAGATGAACAGAACAGAAACGTTTATAAATATATTATTTTTTTTTATTTAATCTGCATGACCTTTTGGTTCATTTGATAATTTCAAATTCAACTGAGCCCTCAAGGAGTCTCTAATTTTTTTTGGACTTCTATGTCACTCCCGGGTCTTCAGCTAATTGATTTACCATTGTGAACGTTGGTAAAGTTTTGCCAGGCATCGCATACAGTCTGGCGTCCATATCCAGTATATTCGCTGTGCGGTATAAATGAGGTGTTAACCGCTAGCTGATTTGAGAAGCTCTCCATGGGTGTCCGAGGACGCTTCAATGCCTTGGACTTGACAGTCATTTGGAAACGAGGCGGCTGCACACGCGTCTTAGTCGACTTGCAATGGACCTTCTTCTGGTGGGCAATGGCTCGCTTGATGCCATCGAAGCGCTTGTAGACGGGTCGCGGCAAACCCTGCCAGGCCAGAATTGTACGTGGGGGCTGTCTTGGCAGCTCAATGTCCTCCAATTGGTCCTCTTCAACTTTATCAGCATAAACCGAAGTCGGTTTATTAAACACATGCGACTGCAACAGCGATGTGTGATGTTTGTATCTAAAGCTCTCGGTAAGCCTTTCTGGATTGGCAACGCCAGGCAAAGGTGATCTGTTTAGTCGTGTGAAATCCCGGGCCAACAAATATTGCTTCTCCATACCGCTGGGCTTACGACGTATGGCCGCTTGTCTCGTCAATACGTATTTGGGTGGAGCCACAGTGTGTGGACGCTCGGTGAGCTGCCTGGAATTGGTTTGATAGCTGCGCACGCTGCCATCATATGAATGTGGAGGCTTGACAAAGCCGCGACGTTGAGTTGGCTCATATCTGGGTGAATCGTCATCGTCAGCTTCCTCGTTGCTTTCGCGTTTAGAGCGCTCCTCAGGACAGGTTTGCCAAGAATGCCAGTACTTAGCCTCATCTTCGCGGGCCCGCTTTTCCAGCCAGGCCCGGCTGGCATATAAGGTGTCTGGCGCTGCACCCGACGTCTGCTCCGTTTCGATTTCACTCTTGGGCAGATTGTAACCCTTTCGTGATTCACGCAACTCGCGCTCCTGACGCTGCTTCTCCGTTTGACGCTGGTGGCGACGACGCTTGCTATAATCCTCAGCTGCCTTATCTTCTTTGGCTTGGCGACCCAGTCTGCGTTTTTTGCTCGTACCGGCTGCTAACACATCATTATCGTATGTGTATTCTATAGGGTACTTGTTTTTTGGCTCTGAGCGGTGCTGCCATCTACGTTTGTTTTCTTGTATAATGCGCGCCTGTCGGCGCTGATGATCCACTGTGTCTTGGATAATGCGACGTCTTGATTCTGTTTCTTTATTGGCACTGTTCCACACCCGCTGATCCATATCGGACTGTTCCATATGTTCGTTACGCTGGAAGTTCTTGTAATGTCTATCATCGATGCGCGGATCGAAGCCCTCTTCGGCATACATTTTTGAGCCTTCCTTTCCATCATGAAAGTTATAGCGGTCATCATAGCGAAAGTGACGTCGCTGCTCCAAGGCCATGGATCCCATGTGCTTGTTCTTGACCACTCTGGACCACGCATGGAGACGCAGCACACGCATGCATTGCTTCAGGCTGTTAACAACATCCATTTTGCTTAAGGACTTTTATTATTTGTTTGAGTAAAGGCTACTTAAAATATTACGCAGAATTTTGATAAGCTTTTGTTAGGTTTTTTATTTTTTAATCCAAAAAATGGGACCGAAATTTTGTGATCTGAATTCCCCGGAAGTTAGACAAACAATAACATGTAAAATAAACTCGTACGCTCAAAAATATGGTGCTGCCTGAAATGCTAACACACTTCTGACACATTTTTCAAGGCCTGCTCAGGTATCAATAGCCGGTGGAACACTCATTCCATAGATTTCTAGTAATACTACATTTTTAAAGAGTTAAATGTGGTAAACTCCCTTCCGATTTTAATGGGCAGTGTTGATGCTTACAATCATTATTTGGGTTTTGTTATTTAATTTATGTGTAGATCTGTTTATAATTCGTTGCAAGTATTGTAACGAACTTCCACCAAAACAACATTCACGATAACTGTTTGTCTTGAGAATGGTTCTACTTATTGATTTATTTGCATATTTTTCTATGGGAATTGAAAATTGAACATAGCGATATCTTAAACACTTAAGAACAATCAAAAAATCAAAGTTTAAGAAAGATTTGGTTTTCCGGAGATTCAAAACCACAGCTAAGCTTGAAGCTTGCTTCACTTGACCACATCAGCGGCTACAGCCTTTTGATCTGCAGCGAAAGATCTAATAATAACAAAGACTTGAGCCTTTCTGAATCCTCTCTTTGCAGCTTGCAACCGAAAACAGATCCAGCAGCAAGTTGGCGCCACCCACAAATCTAGAGCCGTACACCATGGCCGTCATAACGGAGCATGGAAGCAGCAACCATAATACTAACAATAATAATAGCAAGATCGGCATCAGCAAAGCTGCAACTGAATCGCCGCAGCATCCCAGCCAGCGTCAGATAAGCAGCGCTCTGACTGTGCCCGAGTTTTTTGAACACAAAAACATTTTTGTCACCGGTGGCACAGGTTTCTTGGGCACTGTGCTTATCGAGGCGCTGCTGGACACACATCCCGACATTGGAACCATCTATGTACTGGTTCGAGGCAAACGAAATTTCGATCCCAACGAGCGCATCAGTCGGCTTCTTCAAAAGCCGGTAAGTAAAAGACAAAATATATAAATAAGCACAACTATTATTATGAGTACTACTTTTTTGGTACAAAAGGGGCAAAAGTGGAGTGCAGCTCTTATTTTGGACTTTTGACACTGCCTCAAATCATTTCCACCCAGACCATTACTTTACACAATAACAGTGTTAATTTGTCGAAACTGAAGTGTCTTCCGCTCAGTCTCCTTTGCATGCCTCTTTTACGACACTTTTTTTAATATCCGTAACATACATAAGTGTAAGTGTTTTTTTTTGGTTGAGCTCTCTTGACTCATTTCCATCATTATATTTTAAATGCACTTTTAATGGCGTAATTACAAAAACAATTTTTTTTTTACGCACAACATAAATGGTTTATATTAAATTTGGTGATAGCGCAAGTTTGATGTTGAATGATCATGTTTTTTTTTAGTGTTGACATTTGTTATAAAGGCAGAACCATTGCACTTTATAATGATAAGAGATACCACATAAATGAATTACATATCCATACAAATTTATTCATTTGATAATGCAATTTTTTAATACTCGTAAATCAGAAGTTTACTTTATAGCCTCCTTGAGCAACTATTTTTATGTAGCAGAGACTACTATGTTTATGTCATGAATTGTGTTTCTTATTGAATGTACATTTTGGACTATAACATAGGCTGACAGTGTTTTTGTGCCCGAGGCTTGATAGTGGATTTCGCGAGACGGTATATCCACAAGTAAAACAACAATTACCGTTTTCGAAAACGACGTGTAGCTTTTCAACATTTATGAACAAATTGAGACATTTTTGAAACAAATCCAACAGGCTATAAATCAATCAGACTATAGCTGAAGATGCATGAAAAATACAGTACTATATAACAAAAAAACAAAAACCGCGATAATTTCAGAAATTGCACGTAGTTTTAAAAAACTGTGAATGAAGTTTTACTTGTAGGTATTCTCTCTACCGAAGTCTACCGTCAAATCCCGGGCACCAAACAAAAAATTTCATTTTGTCGGTCTGTGTAATTCTACATCAGGAGGTCAGCTTATTTAAAGTCCGTCTTACTGTTTAAAGGGCATGTTTCTGAAGCTCGGCGAAGGTACAATATTTTATGACGGAACCAACCGAAAAACATCATAGAAAACGATGGATCAAAAGTTCATGTTCAGTTTATGTATGAACAACGTTTTATTGTGGTAATTCAAATTTTTTTCAAAATTGGATCAATTTATTTAAACTTTCTGCAAGGGTATTAACCATCGGCACCCCAGTGATTTCTATTCTTTCAAGTCATGTTTAATTTAAGTCACTAATTTTAATTATATTCCCTTTGCCTCACAGATCTTCCAGAAGTACAATGAGAAGACGCTGGCCAAGGTCGTGCCTGTGGTAGGTGAGCTGACCGAGCCGAACTTTGGATTTGCTCCCGAACTATTACAGGAGATACTCGATCGTGTGAATGTAATCTATCACAGTGCGGCAACGATCAGGTTCAATTCACCGCTGCGTACTGCGATCTTAACTAATTTGACTGGCACAATGCGGACCATTGAGTTGGCCAAGCAACTAAAGCAGCTTTCGGCGTATATTTACTGTTCGACTGCCTTTTGCAACAGTAACAATCGGGGCCTGATCACAGAAGACGTGTACAAGTCACAGTTTGATCCATACGAGATGATGAAGATGGCCGACAGCGATGAGGCTTGGGTAGATTTTACACAACAAAAGTGCAAGGAGTACCTCAAAGATCATCCCAATACGTATACATTTACCAAGAATCTGTCGGAGAATCTTCTGATGGCAGAGATGTCCGGTCTTCCGGCAGCCATAGTTAGGCCATCTATTGGTAAGTCATCGCTACTACAAAAAACCGAACTGAATATTTAACATATCATAATTGCAGTCTATGGCACACTGGAGCACCCCTTGAAGGGTTGGGTGGGAAATGCAAACTCAGGACATTTGGGCTTTTTGGCTGGCTTTGTCAAGGGAATCTTTCGCACCATGAGCGGAAGTGCTACCGCCGTGATTGATATCATACCCTGTGACTATGTGATCAACAGTTCGCTGGTCATGGGCTGGTTCGTGGGCACTCGTCATCTGGAGAAACCCGAGATTATACACTGCACATCGGGAGAGGTGAATCCACTGACCCTCTCGGAGTTCTGCACAATAATCAATAACAGTGTGGAACGTCATCCGCCCAACAGTTTCGTGTGGAAGCCAGCAACAAAGCTGCGCAATGGCTGGCGCTACAATTTATTCTTCTACTTATTTCATCTTCTGCCCGCTATGATCTTCATCATACCGGAGAAGCTCTTTGGCATTGGCATGCCGCAACATACGTAGGTGTACTCACATTTCAGATTGTAGGATTTGGGCTAATACAATATTTGATTTCATTTATGACAGCGCCTACGAGTACATGAGAGTGTTCCAGAATGGCACCAAAGCTTTTGACTACTTCCTGGACAAAGACTTCCGCTATTCGTTAAAGAACGCACTGCGCATTTCCTCACTGATCCATGACAGCGATCGCAAGCGCTACAACTTCGACGCCAGCCAATGCGACTGGAACGAGTTCATCGATCGCGTCTTGATCGGCATTAGACGCTTCTACTTCAAGGAGTCGGCGGTGACCACGCAATGGCATCGCAACTACTGGAAGGTGTAAGTTAATAAAAATCGATTGTTAAATTTCTTAATCTAATTATGATTTGTTGTAATTTTAGCTTCAATGTATTACATTATGCCGGTTTCGCCTCAATCTTTGTAATCCTCTACTTTGTTCTAACTCCATTCCTGGGCTTGCAAGTCGGTCTGACGCTGGCGCTGCTCATTTGGGGCTTCCTAGTCTGGTTGTAGAGTACGCTCGGAACACTCACATTGTGCAATATTCAATCCAAAATAAACGCGCACTTTTCACTCACCTTTAACTCAGTCGTCTTCATCGTTGTAGTTGTTCTCCGTAGGGTATATCATGTATTTTTACTTTAAGTTCTCATTTGAGTACAAGTCAACTTCTACACTCTATATTGTAATAAATGAGTATATATAGCAAAAATCTAATAAATAAATCTATCAACACACAATGCAATCAAGTCCAAAACATAGCTGAAATCGTAGTCACATTAAATAATAAATAGTCCTGGTATATAGTCAAATAGTCAATGTTTGTGCACTTGTAATTTACGAAACTAAACGTAAACGATAAAATACTATATAATACTAATAAATGAAATAAATATGACAAATTAAATGTTAAGCAAATTCATCAAATACTTATTATTTTGATTATTTTTTTTTTATTTAAAATCAAACCTAATCTGTGTATATCGGACGCAATCCTTGCCATTCCTCGCGTCACCCAATCTTTTCAAGCATAAAATAAGCTGAAAGACTTGATTTCGACGGGCCTCTTTAACTACCATAAGCCAACCTAATGTGTGTGTAATAAATACAAAAAGAATCAAAGCCAAAATAAACAGTTTTCCACCAGAATATCAAGCTATTCCTGCTAACCAATAAATTTTAAACTTTCAATAGGAAAATAAAGCAAGTTTGAACTAGATTTTGATTCAGCCCCAAAGTATGTTACAGTTATAATATAATTATTGCAAAAATAGAGCGTTTTGCGAATTTTGCAAATTTTATTTAATTTATCATCAACAAAATAATTCTTCATACAACTCATTTTCCAATCGATTGATCTTACGACAGCTATAAGATATACAATTGATAACTAAGGAGGAGTTATCTTAAACAAGTAGATTGCTCTTGTCGAGTGTGTCCGACTTGCATTTCAAGCAGTTCAACACAACTTGTCCAGTGCCTGTCAAACTGTTTTTTCTGCATGCTGAGACGGGAGTAATAGATTCTTCCATAATTTTGATGCTATTAATCCGATCGTAATGAAATTGACGCAGGTGATCAACATTGATAAAGAAAGCTATATCTTTAACATTGTGGCTGTGGTAGTTTTTTCGATTTACGGGGGTGCGGAGGGTACATCCGAAATTTGAAATAAACTTGATCTGCGTATGATATACAGGAACCTGGATGCCAAGTTTGGTGTGTCTAGCTTTTCTAGTCCCTGAGACCACAGTGTTCAAACAGACAGACTGACATGGCTAGTCCGACTCGGCTGTTGATGCTGATCAAAAATATATATAGTTTATATAGTCGGAAATGCATCCTTCTGCCTGTTACATTCATTTGCATTTTTAATGGGAACAGGGAGTTAAACTTTCGACCAATGGCAGTGATCCGATTCTGAAATATGTACTATCTGCATCAAGAAGAAGCATGTGTGCACAAAATTTCATGACGAAAGAAGAGACGTTCGAGTACAAACGGTACGCTCAAAAACAACACCAAAAACAATTTTTAAAATAAAAGTAATATTTGTAATGAAAACAAAAATGTTTTTCTGAATTATCTGCAATATATTATATAAACATTTGACATGTTTACATTATAAATTTTACATTTTACAAAATCACTGCATCACTCAAAATTAAATAAGTTTATCAAAGAGAATAATAAAAGTAAGAACAAATGCTAAACAAAATGTTTTTAAGCTGGCTGCCTTTGCACTATAGGTCAAATGAGCACTTTTTTTTGTCCAAAATGAATAACTCATAGACTAAGCGATATTTTTGGACCTAGTGCTTAGAATAAGTTTCCAAATAACTTTAGAAAGTGTTTTTGAGAAAAATACATTTTTTAAAACTTTTTTTTTTATTGTTTGTAACAAAAATATTCAAACAAATTAGTACTTATTTTTTTAGTACTCGAAAGTCAGAGTAAAAATTAAACTTTTAGTTAACAGGTACACTTTGTTTGAAACAGCTATGTTTAACAGGTTGGTAACATTATGCTTTGATGTATTCCTAATGTATTTAGACCAAAAATACTTACTTTGGAAAACTTTTAGAAATGGTTTTTGACCAAAAAATTAGGTCATTTGATCTATAGTGCTTTGGAGTACCATCCAAAGCCAAATCTCTAGAGATTTCATTGACTCCCCCGATTTAAAAATAAAACTGAGTTTGAAAACGGCCTTACTTTCTGAAACAGTCTTCGTATAAATAATTTCTTGTTTTCTATAGATCTAAATATACGAGTATATTACATTGTATACATAGACTTTTTATCTAAAATCTAATTGGGCAATTTTAATTTCTGTAATTGGAAGCCGTAGACCACAATTAGTTGGATCCACTGAGTTGTTGCTCTAACGGTCAATAGCAACCGGAATTTACATGTTCGTGTTATCAAACAAGAAACCGATGAGCTGTATGCTTGTACGTACATATAAATGTATCTATTTATGTATGTATATATATATGTACCTATGACACACATCCAAACTCAACGAACTGTAACGGTTGATCAACGATAGCCAGATATCCCCCTTGAATGTAACGCCACTGCAGAACTGGTTTGGGGCACTGGCTGATTATGATAATACTATAACTCAAGATGATGATGATGATCATTCGACGCTGACGTTCCGAGACACGAGACTCGAAACCAGAAAGCCGATGGAACAGTTTCGCTTCGGCCGGCAAACGTGCAAGTTGTGAGTTGTGAGCGCGCGCTCCGCACAAAGTTTCTGAAGACGAGAGACAACCCGCATATAAAGCAACGTAACTGTTCAGGAATACATATACAACGGCACACAAGCATACATATATAAATGTAAATGTTTCTGTGCATTTTGTTTACTGGCTGAGCAACAACGAGCTAAAACAAACAACCAAGTGAAAGAGGGAAGAAACAACGATAAAAGAAGTCGAGTTTAAAGATATTGAAGAACCAAACGAAAAGAGAAACTTCCGTTTGTTCTGTTGTGACAAAATCGATCAAATCTATATAGATTTTATAAACTCAAAGTGAACTGCGCATTTAATCAACACCTGCTTCCATACAATGGCCAGGTAAGCAAACTTGGACCTGGACTGCACAATAGTCCATCTAATAAATACATATGTGTTTCTGGCTAGTTTGACTGCTTTTGCCTGATTTTGTGTGTGTTTCAGTATTTCTCTTTTGAGTTTAAGCATGTGGTGTAAAGTTTAGAGCAGTTTTCTTAAATAGAAACATTTTGTGAAGTCGCAAAGTTTAAAATAACATCACAGATGTACATACATGGTATATGATGTATATACATAGCATATATTGGCAAGAGTATAGATACAAATGTACATATGTGCATACTTATATGGTTAAGATATTATGTAAGGCGGCTGACAGTCTTAACTGCAACTTTTCCTAATGGGGTCATATAAACATTTTTATTGATTTGTAACATAAAACAAGTAAGAATGCTCTAGTCGAGTGTGCCCGACTACGAGACTCCCTGCTCCCACTTTGCATTTCAAGCCGTTCAGCGGCAACTCAAGCAAGCAGTGCACATAACTCGTAAAGTGCCTGTCAAACTGTTGTTTCTGCCAGATGAGACGGGGGTAATAGATTCTTCCGTAACTTTGGTGCTATTTATCCGATCGTGTTGAAATTTTCACAGCAGATCAACATTGATACAACATATATGTGTACTAAAAATCAAAGCTCTATCTTTTAAATTGTGGCTGTGGGAGTCTTTTGCGATGTGCGGGGGTGCGGGTGTGATCTGCGTATGGTATACGTGAACCTTCATGCCAAGTTTGGTGTCTCTAGCTCTTATAGTTACCGAGATCTGTGTGTTCATACGGACAGACGGACAGACAGACAGACAGACGGACAGACGGACAGACAGACAGACGGACATGGCTAGTTCGTCTTGGCTGTTGATCCTGATCAAGAATATATATAGTGTATATAGTCGGAAATGTCTCCTTCTGCCTGTTACACACATTTGCAGTACTTTATAACTCCCTTTTTCCCATTTTTAATGGGAACAGGGAGTAATTAGTAAGGCCTTACAAATTTGGAACACATCTAAAGACTTTTTGAGCACAGAAAATGGGTATAAACATCCGCCTTTCAAGTGTGAATTAGTTGAACAATTTGAAGCTTTAATAGTTGTCTGCCCTATGTATTTTCCGTAGTATACAAAGTAAATAACGCTCTTAAACTTTGACCTGAGCAGCGGCTGATGCGCAAATTTCAATTTACATTGTTGCATTCTGAATGACGGTAATTGTTAAGTGAAAAAAACCGATTACCTTGACAGCCTCTGCAGCTGCCCTCCAGCCGAACGAAGGCGTTGATTCATGATGCAGGAACTCAAGTGCAAAATTATGACTTGGCAAGCCACACAATGAGATTCACATCCACATAAAACTCTATGAAACTTCAGTCGGTTGTTGTAAACTGCAGTCAAAACAAGATCCATTATGGCCAATTATATTCGTAGCTCAAACTGCCAATAGGTATTTACACTTATATGTTCGGCTTTATGTTCCACAACAAGGTTGACTTTGTTCAGCCAATTCAGTTAATAGCGGTTCCTGCTGTTGTGTCTCTGTCGCTGTGCGAAACTTAAATTAAAACTGAATTGATTAATGCTATTCTGGACGGTGGTTTTGAAGTAAAACTGGAAAATCGTGGATACAATACAGTGGCAGCGGTAATATAATATTTTGTTTGTCAAAACTTACAACGGGTTGTACACACAATAATATTTTAAACTATCGATAATATCGATAAGGTTCGTAAACTTATAGACAAAACTTTTTATTGATTAAATAGAAAAATTAAGACATATCACCTTTCAACTTTTTGTCTTATCCATGTCGGTTTTAATAGTATCGATAGTGCAAAAAACTCACTAGTGCTTCAATTGATTGTTTTTAAAGTCTTGCTGCCTAACTTGATGTGATGACCAGGCAACAGCTTACACAAACTTTTCGAAACTGATATATGGCTAATATCATAATGTAAAGAGTGAAAATCATGCGTACACTTTATCAGTTTGAATATACCCAACTACTGTTCTTGTTATTAATATAACTTGCAATGGCTCATAAATCCCCAATTAATTACTACAGATAAGTATTTCGCTCCACTTGGCTGGCTAAGAACACCTCAACCAAAATCTAATCACGGCAGCTCACAACGTTTGCCGGGGCCACTCAAGATAAAAACGCAATTTACTGTAGCGACAGCACACAACGTAAAAATGAAAATATATTTGAAAAAATTAAGAGACCCAGCAGAAAATTGACAAGCTTAAAAAGGTTGCGTGGCAAATTTGCAAATTGCCAAAATGATGAAGCAACAACAATGCAAAAAATACTCGCAATTAATGTATGTAATTTATGTAAATTTAATCGTTTTGCTAAATCGTTGTCACGTTAGAAGATATTCGCCCAGCGACAACTAAATAAAGTTTGGTTCAGCTGACAAACAGCTAAGAGATATTTAGGTTTTTGCAAAGTGAAAGCTTTATTTAGTTGTCGGTTAAGTCGATAGCTATAGCTGCATCCGAGGTTAAAATTAAAGCTGTTTGTCGTTGCATTGACGATGCAACATTCAGTGTCTATGCGCAGCTGCAGAAGCTCAAGCTTTGAACTCAAGGGCCTGGAAATTGCACATATGCAAATTGATCATATTTTCATATATTGTTGTTGTTGTATTGCGTACACAATAAGCCAACCATTGAGCGGTCAGTTTCAACTTTCAACAACATCAAATTGCCATTTGCAAGCCAATAGACAATAGAAAACAAAAGTTGTGTGGCAATTACGCACCAATCATTTGCCGCGTTCATTATAAAATCATTTGCCATAACTAAAAGAAAAAAAAAAGTAAACAAGAAGGAGAGACGTTGACGGAAGCTAAAACTCTGACAAGAGAAATACTACTACGACCGCATTTGAAAAGGTCTAATTGAAATTACTGTTGCGTGTGTCGAGACGGAACAAACAAATTGTGTATAAATAACAAAAGCATGAACTTAGAATGTTTTATCAAGAGGTGCTGCTACCAAAACTATCTACTTTTGACCAACTTAAGTTTAGACATATCTTTTCTCCTCATTAGCGTCTTTTCTTATATAGTATTGTTTTTGTTTAATTATTTTTTCTATACAAATTACTTTGGTCTACAGCACAGCTATTTCATGTCGTTTTTGCTATTCTGCAGTTAGGAAAAATAAGTGTTACCATTATTGGTAGACTATTTTTGCAAATTAAATTTTGTATATAGCACTCACTGCTAAAGACATAATTTTGAACCTTGTCTGGGTGTCTTAGTTGCTTAGTTATTTCAGCAGTAGATATCTTACGTTTTCTTAAATGCATAGATTCAACAAAATTCCGCTCACAGCAGTTTCGAGTGTTTGCACTTGAGTCACAGCTTCGATGCACTTGCAATTGATGTGTTTATAGTGTCAAATCAATACACCCGCAAGTCAGAATTCGTTTACGGGCCATCTAAAACGTAAAGTTGTTAGTTACATAAATACTGAACCACAATTAGCTGTGAGAACTCACACATGATACTACTTAAACTGGTTTTGAACTTTGGACATTCGATCATTGCGCAAAGCACAAAACGGTTCGAGAAATGTGCCAAACTTGTTAGACACTCTCTGTCTCAATGCGAAGCAGATACGCAAGCGCAGCTTTGTCAAACATTTTTATTGTCGTAATCAAAGCGAGATCCAATCGCGAACATCATCCAGCGATTGAATGGAGAGTAGAGAAAGTTTTATTTTATGCTCATTCACACACACGAGAATCTGTAAATAAATGCAGTGTTTTGAAGCGTCGGTTATATAAGTAACCTGTAGTTTTTAACTAAACAACTTTACCCACGCAGCACACCCGTCACAGATTTCTATGCGGGACGCAATGTGTTTATTACGGGCGCCACTGGATTTGTGGGCGTTACCATAGTGGAGAAGCTGTTGCGAGATGTGCCTAACGTGGGCACACTGTACCTGCTAATGCGTGCCAAGAAGGACAAGAGCGTTGCGGAGCGCTTGGAGGAGCTTAAGAAGAACTCTGTGTTTGATCGCTTCAAGGAGCTACAGTTGGAGTCGCGCATGTCCAAGATTGTGCCCATTGAGGGCGATGTGGGACTGGAGCAATTGGGTATCTCGCCGAAGGATCGTGAAACGCTCATGGAAAACGTCAACGTGGTGTTCCACTCGGCCGCCACATTGGATTTCTTTCAATCTCTGAAAGAGACAACGAACATCAACTTGCGTGGAACACGTCGCGTTGTGGAGCTTTGCCAGCAGTTGCGTCGTTTGGACGCCTTGGTGCACGTTTCCAGTGCTTATGTAAATGCTTACATTACCGAGGTAGAAGAGAAACTTTATCCCTCACCCGATGATCCAGAGAAGATTATACAGCTGGCGGAAACACTCAACGACGAGGCTCTCAAGGAGCTGGAGCCCAAGTGAGTTACATCCTGCAGCGGTCAACTGAAAGTTATTAATTACATTTTTTTTATTGGCTTTTACAGATTGTTGAAGGATCATCCCAACACTTACACGTTTACCAAGCACCTGGCTGAGCATGAGGTGGCCAAAGTTGCCTCCAGATTCCCCTGCGGCATTGTGCGCCCCAGCATGAGTAAGTGAAGGATGCATTCCGACTATTTATAACTTTCCCCTAACCACATTGCTCATTGTAGTCACGGCCGCTTGGAAGGAACCAATACCCGGCTGGACCGTTTCTAAGAACGGACCCCAAGGCTTTTTCATGGGTGCTTCCAAGGGCATTCTGCGTCGCCTGCCTTTGGATCCCACAATTATTATGGACTACATTCCAATTGATGTGGTGGTCAATGGTATTATATCAACTGGCTACCAAGTCAATGCACTCAAGTCAGTTTCATAACGTCCTCATATGCATGGATGCCAACTAAATATTCCATTTATTTTACAGAGTTAAGAATGCAGGTCGTCCCGCGGATCTGCAGATCTTCCATTTGACATCGAGCACGTACAAACCATTCCGTTTCGAGTTTCTGGCTGACAAGATCAACGGCTATTTGCACGATTATCCATTGAACAGCGCCGTTTGGTATCCCAATCTTCGCCTGGTTAAGAGCTTATGGCTCTTTCGTCTTGGCGCTATTCTGTTCCACTTTATACCTGGCTTCTTCCTCGACTTGGTTACCAAAGCTTCCGGTGGCAGGCCCATGTGCGTAGCCTTTCTTGATCTAAACTATGCAATGTATATTTCAAATTGATGTTTTATGATCCAAACTTACAGCTTGATGCGACTGCACAAGAACGTTTGGAACTCGCTGACCACGTTGGAGCGTTTTATATTCACGGAATGGCATTTTGACAGCAAACGTCTTCTGGCGCTTTCCAAGTCTCTTGATCCACTGGATAAAAAGAAGTTCTTCATTGACATTGGTGAACTGGCATGGGATGAGTACTTTGCCAATACAATCAGAGGTGTGCGTCAATATCTGAGCAAGGAATCGCCCAAGAATCTGGAAAAAGCACGTTCCAAAGATAAAATGTTAGTTAATTTCGAGAATTTTTAAATACTTAAATTAACCACAATTTTGTCTTACAGTCTGCTGTGTTTGCATGTTGCGCTGCAGCTAATTTTTTTCTTCGGCATCTTCAAGCTGATCATTTGCATAACCGGTGTATCCAATGCGAAAGCGGCCCTCATCCTGCCGGTGTTTTATTATCTCTTTGGACTGATTTAGGGTCATTTTATTACATTACGAAAATGTATGGTACATTAAGTTGAACAATTTTGCAATAATATTTATGGTTTGGTATTACATACATCTTTTTATTTACTCTATGCACAAATAAAAGACGAGCAAGCTGCATGGCGCAGTTTAAAACAAATCAAACACAATTGCATACTAATTTTAAAGGCGAGTCTAAATTGGTGGCATCCTCGATTTGTTTACGAAGGACAACTCAGCTGTTTATATATTGAATACTTAAAAATACATTTCGAAAAATCGATTTTGTATCATCGATGTATCACTCTATGGTACACTACTGCAAATGAACCAAAAGTATTGCATGCAGTACACACAAAACTTTAAGGAATTTGTAATTTTTGTAGTATTTGTAAACTTAATTGTTCTATATTTCTCTTTATTCTTAATTATTTGTTTAGAAGCGTATGTTTTCGCTTATCATCGATAAATCACTCTTCGGTACACCTGTACAATGAACCAAAAGTATTACATGCAGTACACACAAAATATTAACGAATTTTTAACGTTTGTAGTATTTGTAAACTTAATTGTTCTATAATTCTCTTTATTCTTCCTTAATTGTTTAGAAGCGTATGTTTTCGCATATCATTGATATATCACTCTTCGGTACACTTGTACAATGAACCAAAAGTATTGCATGCAGTACACACAAAACTTTTACGAGTTTTTAACGTTTGTGGTATTTGTAAACTTAATTGTTCAATATCTCTCGTTATTCTTCCTTAATTGTTTAGAAGCGTATTTTTTCCGCGCGCAGATCAATCTATATTAAATTCTATCGAAGCGTGCTGTATCGATGTATCGCAATAAGCGAATACAATAGTTTCTAACTTAATGTTGCTGTTGGCTTATTATATTATTATATTATATTTACAGTGGTACTTACATTATTAACTTAACATTTGTATTTACACTATCTACATATGTTTAAATACAAACTTAATAGAAATCGATAATAATCGATACAGAAAATATAGCAGACATGCTCTGTTACTGCTAGTCATGACACTGTTATTAACAGTTAGAGACATTGATTTGGAGACAAATTCAAAATAAGGCTTTTGCATTTGTCGTTAAGATGTCGACTCATTAATCTTTTTGGTATTTAACCATTATTAAGACTAACAAAATTAATTTTTTTTTTATGAAAAAACGAAATTGCTGCAAATGGACAATTTAAAAGTACGCGCAGTTAATAACAGTTCTGAAAAATGTTAAATTAAAACTGTTTCATTTCCACTGTTTTCGCATTTATTTTCTGTTAAGAAAGCTGTCTTCTTCTTTTCGCTCAAATTAATCAGCTGTTTCATTTTGCCACAGTTCGCGGATCAATCGGATCGCGTAAAAATCGAACAAAATCAAAATAAATCAAATGAATACCAATAAAATAAAAGCGTTTTGCGAGAACAAAACTTAAAACAGACGAGCGAGTGCAAGTGCGTCTTTCTTTACAAGTGCAAAGTATAAATGAAAGCCAAGAATTGGCAACAAAAGAAAACAAACGGCCATCAAAAGAAAAAGTGAAAACACAAAAGTTGTTGCAGTACTCAAAAGTGCTGAATCAATAATCACAACAAAAGGGCGCCCATTTTACAATTGTTTTTATTAGTTTGGTAAGTTGAATAATATATGTATGAATGAATTTACAACAATTTCACATTTACATATGCAACAAGTTGCATTCGCCCAACCCCCGATCATGAACCTGCATACAAACATACATGCATACATATATAAATGTGTATGTATTTATGTATGTATGTACATACGTTTGCATTTTGGGCCACATTCGCGTTTGCTTTCAAATTCTCTGCGCTGTAATTTCCTAACCCAGCTGGTATTTTACATTTTATTTGAATTATGTATTTTTTATCTATTATTGCGTAGCGCTGCTGCCAATGTCACCTGTTTTTATGCGCTTGCTTTCTCGCTCGCACTCAAATACACACACACACATACAGATACACGCGATCTCGCTGGTTTTTATCTTTGCCGTGCTTTGTTGTTGTTGCCGTTAATACAGCAGCGTCGTTGCCGTTGTCGCTCTCTACGTATCTCTTTCGCACTCACACTGTATGTGTGCAAGTGTGTGTTTGCTTGAGTGCACGTACACATGTATGTATGTATGTACATTTGCTCCCCCGCCCCATTGCCGAATGATAACACAAAAACTTTGAGCTTGGAAACGGCGGGACGGGACGACGGGCTGGAACGACGGAAAGAAGAAGAAGCAGAGTCCGGCCTGGCCTATTGCCTATTTGCCATAATGGCCTTAATTCTACTGAAAATATTTAAATACGTGTGTTATCTTTGTATGCTTGTATTGGTTATATTTTGTTCATTTCATTTCTAATCTAAAAGTGCAAATATTGATTTTCTATGTTCGTTTGTATGTTTGGGGGGCTTTTTAAACATACTTTTATCAAAGGCTGTCATTGTTTTACGGCTTAACTGTTTTTTTTTTTTTAACGGACAGGTTGCGTTGGTTTTAGCCACAAGCTGAGTTGGCTCGATTTGATCTGAGCTAGCTCCAATGCTTGGGTATATTATTGGAACTGCTGAACTGTTTCCATTTCCGATTCGGCTCAAAACATTCAGAATCGGAATTGGTAGTTTTTCTGAATTTCGAGAATCGATGGAATATTCAGGTTAACATTTTGTGACTGAAATAAAAAGGCTTTGAAATTAACATTAACAAGTAAGAATGCTCTAGTCGAGTGTGCCCGATTACGAGAATCCCTGCTCCCAACTTGCATTTCAAGCAGTTCAGCGGCAGTTCAAGCAAGCAGCGCACTTAACTTGGCCAGTGCATGTCAAACTGTTGTTTCTTTGCTGCTATTTATCCGATCGTAATAAAATTTACGCAACTGATAAACATTGATAAAATAAGTATGTGTACCAAAAATCAAAGCTTTGAAATAAACATGCCAAATTTGGTGTCTCTAGCTCTTATAGTCTCTGAGATCGACGCGTTCAAACGGACAGACACACATGGCTATATCAACCTTGGCTGTTGATGCTGATCAAGAATATATATAGTTTATATATTCGGAAATGAATGCTTCTGCCTGTTACATACATTTGCAGTACTTTATAACTCCCTTTTTCTCATTTTTAATGGGAACAGGGAGTAAAAAGGAAGAACGATTGCAACTTCATTGAAAAACAGGTAAATAAAAAATGATTCGGAATGAAAAGATCTCAGGAATGGGAAGAGGTCTGAATAACTTCAATTATAGTTCCTTCTCGGATTACCGAATCAAACCGTTTCTTGCCGGATACAGGAACTTTTTGTTCATTTTTCTTTAAAGTTCCTACCAAACATTTATGGTTACCTTCAACCATCGAAATTCAGTCGTTATAACCGATCGTCGTTAAGGAACTTAAAAAAAAGAAGCGAATACTTTCTATAACCGGAAAGATACTAATGAAACGTTTTAACTTTCGTGTTATAAAAACAGAAAGTAAATTCTAAAAAAAAACTTTTTTAGAACTAGTGGATGCTAAAATATATAATTTTTTAAATTGTGTGCTAGACAGTCAATCT
Organism: Hirtodrosophila cameraria; assembly: GCA_949708635.1. NCBI lineage: Eukaryota > Metazoa > Arthropoda > Insecta > Diptera > Drosophilidae > Hirtodrosophila > Hirtodrosophila cameraria. The sequence goes on from OX453089.1 coordinate 23,750,252, forward strand.
CCCAATCATTTGCCAGTTTATCGGAACTTACCAACTTCGTTGGGCAAAAAGTCATTTTTGCAGATTACATTCGATTTGCTCATGGTAGTTATTGAACTGGATTGTAAGTTGTTAGATTTCATCAATATCTTACAATTTAATAAGATTAAAGCATATAATTCGGAAGTAATAGTTTCTAATTATGTATGTATGTTCTTTTTTATCATCCGATCGGCTTCAAACTCATTTTCATAGAACTGTGTAAAAACTCTTTCGACACATATTTGTACCGATATTTGAAAATGCAGCCTCTGTGTGGAAAATGTGAGTCTTAACTTTGTTTGGCATGACAGAAAACTTTGGTTGAAAGGTAACATGGTCGAAAAATGATTGGAAAATACTGACAAGGAACTTTTATGAATATTTGTGTTATGTGTATTTATTTAAATGTATGAACTTTTCTAAATTATGCCTAAAAAAAGAGTTTTACAAATTGCATCAATATTATAACGCTCCTATCTTATGAATTTTGCTTAGCCCAAAACAATACCTTTCGATCGGATTATTTATAGCTCGATCTGATAGGACTATCGTAACCGTTTTATTTTTCCATTTATTTCGAGCTTATCGATAGCTTTAAATTGTATACAGTAAAGATGTTTTGCTCGATTTATCGATATTGAAATTTCTAGTTTTTTTTTTTCGAAAATATGGTATTCTTTGCCAAATATTTTGATTAAAGTTCTGTTATTTTAATAAATGTTTTTTTTTTTATAGAAATATGAACTTTGAAATATAATCAATCATCTTGTAATACATTTTGATATTAGATTGTCAAAATAATTGATGAGGGATCGAACTATTAAATATGCTTTTATTTTAAAATGTGTTAATATGTTTATTTCTAACATAACTTATTTTACGATAGTACTGTCGATAGTATCGATGGTTTCGACGATATTTATCGATTTCATGCATATCGGTGTTTTGCCACCTCTAATATCTACACACATTTCGCAAACACATCTTCGCAGTCTTTCTGATGCTTCGTCACTAGCTTGGACTGGTACAGTAGCCTGTGCTGCCCTTCTCTAATTGAAACTTTTCTCGATTTTACTATCTGTGAAATGTCCCCTTTCTGCTCATCTCTAGTTGCTACTTAGTGTAAACTTTTGCAAGTTGATCGATCGTTGTTGTTTACATTTTACGTCTTTGTTTATATGCCTTGTCGTTGTTCTTGTTGTTGTTGTCGCTGCTCTCGCGCTTGCCTCTTTGTTGTTATTGCGGGAATTTCCCTGCACATGTATTTATGTATGTACAATGTATACATGTATTTAATATGTAGGCATATAATACTATAATAATACTTCTAGTTGGTAGTTTGAACTTACGTATATATATAATATTTATCAAATTAGACAGACTTTATAATATAACACACAATTTATCAGTAGCAAAAAAAAAACACGTAGTAGTTTCAATTGTAGGCTTTTAGCAGACTATAGCGATAAGCGTACACCTCCCGAAATACCCCCCCCCCCCCCGCCCCCTTTTAGCTGATTGTCATTTATTTATTTTTTCACACCCGAAATGAGCAGCGTCTAAATATAACTCAAATTGTTGGACTCCGCTTTGATTATTTGCACGTTTATGAAGGCAAATACCAAAAAGAAAACGAAAGAAAATAAAAATAAAAGAAATAATGATCATAAATAAATAAATAACTTTTATTTATGTCTGTTTTTTGTAATATTATTATGGTTTCTATTTTCGCACTGCACAAAGTAATATTCAGGAGAAGAAAGGACAGAAGAATTGCTCCGCGTTTATTTTTCTTTTTATTGTTGTTGTTGTTAATGTTGTTGTTGTCTTGTTTCCAATTTGAAATTCGCGCTAATGACGTCAGTCAAGACCTGACGTCTGCAGAAAATTCCGCAAAACGCCTCTTCAAATTATTGGCAAGCAGCGGGCGCACAAAATACTAAATACAAAACACAGCAACAACAACATACAAGTCGGAATGTTGCAGTCGGATGCTCCCGACTGCGGTATATTCTGTTGAAAATTTGTTTGATATACGCTCTCATCTCATACAAAGATCCTTAGTTGTCCTTAATTGATAAAGGGTTGTGACAGCATCGGGTGTGGCTAGGACAAATTCTAAAATTATAGCTCTCGGGTGGAGATTTTGCCCAAGTTTTCAAACTTAACACTTGGCAACACACAAACCCAACATACCCATTCCGTTTCCAAAACAGAGTATAAATACAAAATATGTATGAAATAAAATTAAATTATTTTTGTTCCATTTTTGCGTGTTGTTTCCATTTCATTTCATTTCATGTCTTTGCTTTTGATTTATAATATTTCGTTTTATACTTATACATTTTTTGGTTATTTTGTTTTTTAATATTTATTTATTTGTTGTTTCTTTACACAAAGTGAAAGTTGTTTTCCATGTTGTATAGCACAGTTATCTAATTATTTTCTTATATTTTCTAGTTTTTCTACGCATTGTATTCGGGATCCGTATGTTTTCTATTTCAGAATTAAATGTCTGATTTGTACAATAGACGGGAACGGGGAGACTTATATCTTTTTTATTTTTGTTTTTGTATTTGTGTAGACATTTTTTTGTTTCATATTTATTTATTTAATTTTTGACATAACAGACAGCGAGATTTCCGGTCAATGCATTGATACTTCAATTTGTCGGCCTTCAAAGACTGACAGTACGGTAATCTATATACATAAGTACATATCTCTTTAATGTAGATTACTTAATTGATAAAAGATATGTTCGAATTGTTCTTATACTATCTATCGGTAATAGTACGTTTATCTTTAAAGGTCACTCCAAAGTGCCATTCAACTATTTTTATGCATTGATAATCTAACAACACCCATGAAAAGCCTTGTAACTTGTCATTTACACCAGTTTACAAATTTTCAAAATAATTTCAAATCTTAAATGTGTCAATGAACCGACTGCTGGGAATCTAAAACTATGTCTAGTTATATTTTTCAGTTCAGAAATAAAGATTGAGCTTCTTGTTTCTTCTTAAACATAACTTTAAATAATAAATATATTTTTTAACAATAAGTTATAGAAATCAGATTAGCAACTGTTTTAATTCACATTGTATTTGGTTAAAATGCAAAAGGAACATTGGTAAGGTGAGTTGAGATATTTTCTTAAAGACAAAAATGTTTTGAATGCAATTAATTTTTATCAAATTTGTTCAGATTTGCCAAAAACTTAGAATTGTTGAGTTGGTAAAATATTTTTTGAAAAACTAAACTTTCAACTGATTGTTCATATGGTATCTTGGTATTTTTGATATACTACTAAAAAATATTAATTTAGGTACTTTCAATTCATGCATTAGCATACATGTGTTGTAGACTAGACAAGAGATCGGGAAAAGAAATTAAATTCTGTTCCGCCCGTTTCGACATTTCAAATTATTTATTTACTAGCATTTTTCGGCGTGCGGTGCTACGCCCCGTATAAAATCATATTCACACGAAAATTAAATTCGCCCCTACAACCTTAACCAACAGTTTTTGACCCAACAAGGTAAATTTTTCGGAAAATAGGCATGCAGTTTTCATTGAATTTTCATATTGATCTTAGAATATTTAATTGAAGCAAATCGCACAGAAACTCAACTTTGACCTTTTTGCCACCCACCTTCCCGGGTGGGTATGTAAATTTTCCGGAAAATTGGTATGTAGTTATTAATGCATTTTTACATTGATCTTTGAAAACGAGTTTGAAGCAAATCGCATAAAAACTCAATTTTGGCCCTTTTTTCCCACCCACTTTCCAACCAGCGGGTGAATTTTCCGTTAAATTGGTAAGCAGTCATTAATTATTATACTCTGTTTTCCAAAATGGAAAAAAAGAGTATATTGGGTTTGTGAAATGTCCGTCTGTCCGTCTGTCTGTCCGTCCGTCTGTATGAACGCAGGTTTTTTCCACAGTTTTGAAGCTAGAGCAACCAAACTTGGTATACATGTTGGTATATACCATAGGCAAACAAAGTGTCAAGATCTCCCCCCCACCCCCACCCCTTCCCCACAAACCGCAAAAACCTGTATCTTCCACAGTTTTACAGCTAGAGTAACCAAATTTGACATAAAGACTAGTGACCACACCCTTGACCGACCTGCCAAAAAAAAATATGCCACGCCCACTACCACCCCCGCAAATGAGCTAAACCTGTATCTCCTACACCCTTATAGCTAGAAACCCCAAATTTTGCAGTATGACTCCATTTGAACTCTTCGATAGATTGGAGAAAAAAATTTTTACGTACAGAAAACAGAGTATATTGCAGTCGGGTGAGCCCGACTGCAACGTTCTTACTTGTTTTTTATATAGATCTTTGAAAATAAGTTTGAAGCTGATCGGAGCAAGCAACGGTTTTCCGACAATTTTTCACTTTTCCGGACCGAATTTTCCAAGGTCCGGGATTAGTGCTCATTTTTGGCATAGGCCTAAACTACTGTGAAAATTTCAGCCATCTAGCTCTTATGGTTTGGGCCCTGCGTTGATTGCCAATCGCCATCGCCAGTGAGGACAAACTCTTTTATATATATGGGCATTTCCGAAAAAAGGTCCACCAGCTCCAAAAACTTCAAAGTCATTATTAGTACCTATTACTTCTGAGTTGAATGCTTTAATTGATGTAAATTGTTAGATATTGATTAAATCTAACAATTTACAATCCAGTTTAATAACTATCATGAGCAAATCGACTGCGACACTTACATACGTTCGCGACCAGTACTTAATTCAATTAAAAAAAAACAAATGGATATATTTCCTTGTGAATAGACTCGATAGAAAGCTACATGAATCCATTTTAAAAGTAAAGTTATCGCATTAGAATATTCCATCCCAATTCGCAGATTTTTGCATTTTACTATATTAAGCCAAAGTCGACTTCTATTTGCGTACTTTTGCGACCACATGTTTTTTGCAATTATTATGAAAATAAAAACTCGATAAAGCCCATCATTTACACTAAGCTAAAGAGCTAACAAAATGCTGTCGAAAAGCAAAAAAAAAGTTTCAGAAAATGTTTTTAAATTTTTTTTTTGCATTAAACGCGTACGACGGACGTTCGCGACCCGTGGAAATGTCCATATATAGATTATTTTATTCCGAAATATAGATATTGTTGAATAATTATTTCGGAACCCACAAGCAAATTTGGGGAGCACGGTAATCTCGGAATTATGCAAGAACCCGTCCCGTCACGCATTTTTTCAAAATCTTTTCCCGATTTGCAAGTTTTTACGGGCTCCACAGTAATCCCGCCGCATTTCAATACCCTTTGCATATCTAGTGTCTATCTATAACGTACATAGTGCTAAGATCTCCACTTCGAATATCGTGCTTTGCTTTTGAAAATCATTCATTCGAAAACAGTACCACAAAATCTACTCGAAACGGGAACAGATCTGATAGTTTGATTAATTTTGAAAATGGAAGGGTAAATGAAATTCGGTACTCATTTGTTTTGGCCAATAACTATGTCCGAAATATCTCAAGAGATTATTAAAATGTTGAGCCAAATACCATTGCACAAATTGGGAAAAAACCAAATATGAAACATTTCCTGTAACCGTCAAATGATCAACTCTCTCGACTGCACGGAAAATCCAATAACACATTTTCTTCAAATACCTATTATGAAACATACGCAAAATTTGTACAAAAACATTTTAATGAATGGAATTTTTGTTTCGTTCAATTTACAAGAAGATCCATTTCAATTCGAGCGGCATGTTCTATTAAACTTAAATGTGTTGCCATAAATTTAATTACTTTGTAAACTTTTTGTTTTGTTTTGATGCATTTTTGTTGGAAAACAATGCGAAAATTGTTTTGTATTTGGCTTTTAAGTGTATGCATATGTGTGTGTGTTTGTTTGCTGGTAGAATAAGCAACTACCTGAGCATATGGTATACATATATACTCGTATATACTATGTGCACATCCGATATATAAGTATACTTTAATGTGCATCTATATAATTATATTGCTTTAACATACACGAGTACTCTCAGTTTCTTCTATATACTAGCTGCACTTTTTGACGTCGATTTCCTTGCCGAGTGGAAAACTCGTGCACACATTTCACATTTCGTATATCTGTTGCATATACTGTCGTATCTCGCTAATTGTGAAGGTCGTTTACGTCTGCAGTCGATCGTAGATCGTACGCTACACCCTCGCTTTAAGGTGCACGAAACTGGCAAACAAAATGAAATAACAAATTTTCATTACCGCAAATGCCGCCTCTTCCCCTTTTGCTATCTACAAGAGTTTCTCTTTACCCCAAAAATGATGTTTATATTTGTATTTGTGCTGATCATGTTATACTCTTTGGATATATGTGTAATAAATTTGTTCAAACAAAAGATATTTCGACAATTTATAGTAAAGATAGATTAAAAAAATAACATTTTTTAGTTTTGTTTGTTGCGTTTGTTATACACAAACACATTTCGGATATTTGGTATTATTAAAATACCAATATTGAAATATTTTTTAAATTTTATTTTATTTCAGATAGAAACATATCAGTTTTAGTGCGTTTTCGATTAATCTTGTAAAATAAATCGATTAATGGATGTGACGTTTTGAATCCCATTCAAAAATAAATATATATGAAAAATATGAAAATGAAAACATCTTCTAGTCGAAAAAGTAGAAACAATAACATGCCGAATAAATTCACGAAAAAAACTACACAGAAAAAAAAATCGGTCGTCCAGGATTTGCTTAAACAGAGTAAAAAATACTTAATTTAAGTACGTTTTCATCAAACCCGGATTACTTAAATTTAGCCCATTTCAAGCCTAAGACCCCTTGATTTTTAAACTCATTTTAAGATTGATTCAATCACGAAATACTTAAATTTTTCCTTGTTTTTTTTTTAGGAAAAAAAAGAAAAGAAAAAAAACAGGCTAAGTTTAAATCTCCCCCCCGCAACTCCTTTAAATCCCCTTTCTGGTGCAGCACCAATGGCAGTACACAGTAGTGTGATATTTTAAATAAGCACTAGACAATATTATATATTTAAAATGTACATTAACATGTTCCACTTTTTATAATTATTAAAGAAGGTCCAATCTTAACTCATAGTCTTCATAGTTCAGTGCTAAATTCATAGTCTCTGCTGAGCTGACAGAATTTCTAGTTGGGAATTTTAACGTTGATTAACTCAATCAATCCTGATTTATACCACATTTTGTACTTGATTTAAGTACGTTTGTGCTCAACCTAAATTATGTACTCATTTGCAGTACATTTTCAAGGAAAACCATGTACGAATCGTACTTGACATATTAAGTACGACGCCAAGTTTATTTCAAGTTTAAAAAATTTAAAATATCCCGGCAACTTTTTTTCTGTGTAGGGTGTTTATACTTCGGTTCATAATAATTATGATTTCAAATATGCAAAGAGTTTTAGCTGGCGTTAGCCGCAGAATTTTGGTTGGAATTTTATGGAAGCAAAAAAAGGAAAAGAATTTCATAATTTTTGCTAAGAATTTGTTGTTGTTGTTTTTGCGTTTTAATTGCTGCTTAGTTTTTTTTTTAGTTTTCTTGCATTTTTTCGGAATGTTGTTATCATATTTGCTTTTTAGGCAGACTTATAAATTTGGAAAAACATCTATATGTGCGTATGTATGTATGTGCTAGAAATAGGTAAATACTCAAAAAAAACAAATATATGTATATATATATATTTTGTGAAATAGAAATATAAATATAAATATTATTTATGTCCGAGGCCATTTTAATGGCGCCATGTTAAATGTGCCATATCAAAATTTAATGCCAATGCTTTATTATTAATGCGTTTTCTTTTTGCATGAATGTTTGCTTTTTATGACTTTATTCGTATTTCTTGATGTTGCTGTTGTTGTTTTTGTTGTGGCTGGCCACAAGTTTATTATTTGTTTTTATTCATTTTGTCAGTAGTTGTTCGTTTCTTCAATTCATCAAGAGCCCAGGTGAGCCGAAAATCTCCTAAAAAAAAGGGGTATGCGAGGGCTGCTCTAATACTTGTCAATAAATTTGCTCTAAGCCCTGTGTTGATGTGTGCGATTAATTTTCAAATTGTGCCAATTAAGATAACACAAGATAGTTTTTGCGAGACATGTTATTTAAATGTATAATTAATTTCATTTTTTAAGAACTCTTTCACCTTTCAGCCTATCATTTATATTCTTGCCAGCTATTTTTCGCATATATTTTGTTGGTTTTATTGTTGTTGTTGTTATATGCCAGTTTTTAAATATTTCATTCAATTTTCGATGCTTTTGTGCAACACCCACACGAAAGTTTATTTTTAGCAAAATTATAAGGAAGAGAGCGAGAGAGTATGTAAAAGATAGCGAGCAGGTGAAAGGGAGAGGCAGAAATAACAAATACAACTAGAAAACATTTCTTTTAACATTTCGCTTGGTTAAAGTTCTTTAACTGTGTGCTTATGTGAAAAATATTGAATGATTTAATTGATTCGTTTCAACTTGATTTTGATTTTGTAGATCAGAAGTGTAATGCGTAATAACTTTGCATATATATAAATAATATAAAGAAAACGTTATTAATAAATATATGATTATATTTATAGTTAATACATTACGCATACGTCACGTGGGTTAGTTGAGTTTTAAGCGGAAATTACACTTTGTTTTGTTATTTTGGGCTATTCTCAATTCATTTATTTTAAAACTCTCACCCATACCTATATGTAAGAATATGTGTATGAATTGTATACTTATGTGTGTTTGGGCTCTTTGAAAATGTTTTCGAATATGTTTTCAGTTTATCGCTGGCATTTAAGGCGTCCAAACGCGTCTAAAGTTTTGTGAGAGCTTTGCAAAACTGCAACAGACTCGGCGGTTTTTGATAAAGAATTTCTGAAAATTCAAAAAAATGTTGAAATACATATGCAAAAAATAAAATGAAAAATACGAATAAGTTAATGATTTAGCCGAATATATTCGTGATTGAAATGTGCGTGGAAGCATCTAGAAATTGTAGTCTAAAATTAATTGTGAAATACCTCATATCGAATTTAAAACAAAACAGCTGCCTTTAAAATAAACATAAAATATAATTAAAAGCTGGCAATTTTAATGATGAAAGTAATGCAAACATAAAGTGCTTTAAACTTCAACTTGAAAAACATAAAATACTCAATATATTGAGCCATTAATAAACAAGTTAAAGTGAAAAGTAACTCTAAATTAGTGAAATTATGTTTAATAAATAAAATAGGCAACAAAAAGCGTTTATTACAACAACAAAAAATACAACATAAATAGTTAAATATAAAAAACAACTTCGTTCAAAATTATAAAATAGAGGAAAACATATTTATACAAATTGTTTTGGGATCTATCTACATAGAACTGATCTTATCTTCATCAAAATGTAAGTGATAACAATAGAAGAAATGCTTTTTAATCAATTTCCACTTTTCCCATAACAATCAGTTCGCTTAGCTGCTTCATTTTGTCTATATTATCCTTGACATTGAGATTTATATGTGTGTATATAATATATATCAAGCGAAATGTTTCAACCTGAGCAATTTTTTATGCCATGCAGTGAATTGTGTCATAAAATATTTATACATTTTTTCAGTCATTTGTTTATTGTTTTCGTTGCTTATCCAAATTGTTTGAAGCGCTTTGATTTTTGCCAGCCTCTGCTGAATATACATATGTACTATAAATATATATATATTCAATTGCTTTTAGATTCTTTGCTGACTTAGTGGCTGTGCTAAATCTGTTTATGAGCTAATGGGAATGATGGTCAAGGGAGGGGTGGTGTCTTGCTGCTTTCCATTGCTAATTCAATTAGCGTGGAAAATGTTTTGTAAAATGCGCTCACTAAGTTCAACATTTGTATTTTGTACCATTTGCAGGTCTGCAGCTGTGACAAATGATGGCCTAAAATGGCGGCTACACCACCAATGCCGCCCGGAGCAAACAATTTCCAATTAAATGGCAACAGTTCGCAGCAACAGCAGCAACAACAGCAGCAACAATCAGCGAATAACAAAAGCAACAGCAGCAACAACAACACGCCCACCATAGCCGAGACACTGCAGCAACACTTTCAATTCAAGGCACTACTCAAGGACCAGCAAGAACAGGATCAGCAGCAGCAACAACATCAGCAGCAGCAACAGCTGCAGCACAACAACAGCAACATCAGCAGCAGCAATGAGCAATTGGAGGAAACAACAAGCAAGCCCAAAGCAAAACTAAGCTGCCAATGCACCAATATTAGTATTATGCATCTGTTCCATGAAATGAAGCAAGAGTTTCCCACGCTGCCCGATGCTTTGGTAACGCAATGCGTCAATGAGAATTGCCATCAGCGCGACAATTGCATACAAATGTTGAAAAAGGAGCTCAGTCTGCATCCAATGCCCGTGCAGTCCTATCCCGCCAAGGTGCTGCAGCAACAGCAACAGTTACAGCAACAGCAACAACGCCAGGCAAAGCCACCCACACCCCTTAAACCCTCACGCGCTGCACCCACGCAGCCTCCACTTGACAATGGCAATACTGAGCCAGCGCCTGTCACACCCCCCGCCCGTGCGCGTCCTACAACGTTAAATCTGCAGCGTCAACTGAACGCACAGCTGCAGCAGAAAATACAACAGCGACAACAGCAGCAGCAGCAACCGCCGCCGCAGCGACAACATACGCCAACTGCGCAGTACAAGCCGCTGCGTCGAGCGCCGCCGTTGCCGCCGTTGCCGCCGCTGCCACCGAAGCCGCTGGCAGCGAATAGCGCACAACAGCCGAGCAGTTTCTCTAATGATTCCTCCTGTCTCACCAGCCCGCTCAGTTCCAGCGAGTCTGAGTTGTCGCTTAACGTTTCCTTATCATCGCCAACGACAGCAGCAGCAGCAGCAGCAGCAGCGGCAACAACTGCGCAGTTACGTTCGCCAGTGCGACATCGCTCAGTTATAACGCTACAGCCGGAACCGCCATATGCGCGCGAATTTCTAACTAACGCCGTCGCCATATCACCAACGCCGCCGTCACCCACATCCGGCGCAAGCACACCCAGCGGCCGCAAGAGTTTCACCTCGCTGAATCTCACGCTACGTCAGCCGCAGTCAAGCAGCGACGGCGCCGCACCACCCTCTACCATAGACATTACGGCCGGACCGGCGCCCAGCGGCAACGGCAGCAGCGGCATTACCTATTCGAGCAGCAGCTTCGATGCGCGTCGCGGCACCCACAAGAATTTCCAGCTAACGGTCACCGACGAGGGTAGCGTCTTCAGTGCCGGCTGTGTGCGTCCGCAGGTGCCCCTCTATGCGCCCTGCCCGCCTCCAGCAGCTCTGGCGACCGATGGAGCAACGCCGCCGCCATCGGCAACAGCAATATCACAGCAACAACAGCATTTGCAACAGCAACTACAACAACAAATACAACAACAACTGCAACAGCAGGCAGATCAAGCAATATCAGAGATGCCTGAAGTATTTCCATATTCCACGCGGGCGCAGAATCACATTGTTGCCTCCAACTACAACACCAATCATCTGCACAACAGCAACAGCACTGATAACAGCCCCAGCGTCACACACATGCCCCTCTACGAAGGCGTCGTCCCCGAGTGCGATCGTGAAGGTGAGTACAAAGCAATTGAAAAGAGAAGGTATAGCAAGAAAAGAGAAAGGCCAATCAGCTGATCAGCAGATCAGCGTCATCATCGTGAGTTGTTGTCTGTCGCTTATCTTTCACAATTCGAGCCAAATGAATTCGATTTATCGGCTCTTATTACGTGATCACGCTATATTCGACTATAACTGAACAATTTCTAATCAGCATCAAGAAATGTGTCCACTATATATCAAGTTCCTATCTATAATAGCAGGCAGAAATAAAATGGCTTGAAATCGGCATTCAAAAGCCTCATAGAGTCTCATATTACGTTAAATATACTCTTTTTTTAATTTTTTTGATGTATCCGACTGCAACGTTCTTACTTGTTTTAAAATAATTTGAAGGTGTATTATATTCACTTTTATAAAACAATTCAAAAATTTTTAAGGGTTCAAAACGAAGGATTCATTATTTAAACTGATAGGTTATAAATATTTACTTATGCAAGTCTGTAATATTCATTAAGTAAACTTAAATTTAATAACCATCGTTCTCTCATTTCACAAAAAGCGCAATGAAAGCTATCTATTTTATTAGAAGAGCGCAACATTTCGGGGCGTATTTCAATTTGTTATCAATTGTAAACAAAGTTGACTGATAAGACTTCGCAACGAGACTTGAATGTGTGATTAGACCACTTCTGCTGAATATTAGCAAAAAAAAAAAAAAAAAAAAAAAAAATCCCCTAAACAGAGCTTGTGGAATATATATAAAAAATAACGTCGCTGATAACATTCGATTTCACGGAAACAATTTACCAACTATGTTGCTATATGTGTATTTATAATTTTATCAGTTATTATCAGACTAGTTTTACAAAATTTCAGACCCGCTGATCAATTCTAAAGTTAGCTATAAATCAATTGAGTTGCTTTTTTACATTTGATATTATGATATTATATGTAAGAATAGTACGTTTTGTTATGTCAAGATAACTTTATCTTTGGGGTGTCATAAATAAATAACATTGCAAAAAAGTTGTTCATACAAAACCTTGGTTTTCAAGCGATTTATTATGTTTTAAGCAAGTATAAAAAGTTGAAATGTTTGCAAAAACAAAAAAAATTATTCATAAAACCCTTTTTATAAAGTACTGCAAATTTGTGTAACAGGCAGAAGGAGGCATTTCCGACTGTATAAAGAATATAAATTCTTGATCAGCATCAACATCCGAGTCGATTTAGCCATGTCCGTCTGTCTGTCTGTCCGTATGAACACACAGATCTCGGAGACTATAAGAGCTAGAGACACCAAACTTGGCATGAAGGTTCCTGTATACCATACGCAGATCAAGTTTATTTCAAATTTTGGATACACTCGACTAGATCATTTTTACTTGTTTTATAATATTGTTTCTACGACAGCTATAATACGATAGCTTTAATCAATATTTAAAAAGCATTTTAAGTCTCAGAACTGGTCAACTTCTTTAAAAATTGATTGTTCATAATGCAGTTACAAATATCTGATTCGGATGAAAGCATATATAGTACTCTTGAGCCTTGAGTTATACATTTTAAAAAAACTAGTAAGAACGTTGCAGTCGGATGCACCCGACTGCGATATACTCTTTTTTAGCCTCTTTGCGGAGCCAGAAGTGGGCGTGGCAATTGAAGTTTGCTCAAGTCTTTCAAGTTTTGCCATCAATTTAAGTTTGGTTGGGCCCGTTCTACAGGTTTGGGAGAAGCAAACATTGGCCAATTGCAAGGGCGGGGGTGGGCGTGGCAAAATTAATTTTATCCAATCTATTTAATAGGACAATAGAATTCAACCTGCAAAATTTGGTGATTCTAGCTAAAGGGGTGAGGGAGATACAGACTTTGCTCATTTTTAAGGACGGGGGTGGGCGTGGCAAAATTTTTTTTTAAAGATCAATCAAGCAATTGATTAGTAGCCC